>APFE030176948.1:0-13329 GCA_000404065.3 Pinus taeda
ATAAAGATGCACTTTTCAGATTTACTATCCAACTTTGTTTTTTTCTCCTTTGGAACATGTACATATGCATCACATCCAAATACCCTCAGATGTGAAAGATAAGGTTTCCTACCAATCCATATCTCATGTGGAGTCCTAGCCTCCAATGCTGATGAAGGTGATCTATTGACCAGGTAACATGAAGTCTCCATAGCCTCTACCCAGAATTCCAGTCCTAACCTGACACCACTGAGCATGCTTCTTACCCTTTGCATCAACCTCTTCTTCATTCTTTCTGCAAATCCATTTTTCTCAGGTGTGTATGGAGTAGTCTTCTCCCATGCTATACCACACTTCTTACAGAAATCTTCAAATTCCTTCTTGTAATACTCTCCACCATTATCTGTCATCAACACCTTTATCTTCTTCTTTTCCTAATTTTTAACCAGAGCCTTAAATTCTTTAAACCTATCAAAGTCTTCAGATTTCTTCTTAAGGAAACATATCCATATATTCCTTGAGAAGTCATCTATAAATGATACATAGTACACAAACTTACCTAGTGATGGAACCGACATAGGTCCAAACACATCACTGTGCACATGCTTTAATATTTGTTTTGTCCTCTTACCACCAGAGGGAAAACTCATCCGATTTTTCCTCCCATATACACGATTTTCACATAATTCAAAATCCAAAGAGCTATTAGACATACCTTCTACCATAACTTTACCATGAAGTCTTCAAAGGACCTCCTCTCAAATAAGTCCAAGCCGTTAATGCCATGGCATGGTCTTTTGTCTACAGACCACTAGATTTTCTACTCTACTTTTAAGAATCACATAATTGTTGCACTCATCAACAACAATGCTACCTTGTAGATTGTTTAGAGTTCCAATCCAAACTCCCTGCACCAATAACAGTGATCCCTAAAACATCTTGTAGGTATTTTTCATGAATACCATTTTTACACTTGCATCATCCAACTTGTTTACAAAAATTAGATTTATGGATAATGCTAGAATATACAGAACACTTGGTAGTGTTATAATCCTTCCACCTTGCAACTTCAACTTGAATTTGTAAGGACAAATGATTCTAGCTTTCTTGTCATCCCCTAGGAAGACATCACCACCATCATATCTCTCATACTCATAGAACCACTCTCTATGGGGAGTGAAGTGAAAGGATCCACCTGAGCCAATCTACTATGCCTCATGATCTACATGTGTATTTGAAGAAGAAGCCAAGTACACATCCCCACCTTTATCTGAGGTGGTTTTCACCTTTGCAAAAGGAGCATCTTCATATCCCTTTCATTTCTTAGGAGCTTTATATTTACAGTCCCTTTGTAGTTCCCTTCCTTTTCGAATTTCCATCACACCTTTACAGGTTTTCCTGGAGATTTAGATCTCCCACTCGAGGACTTATTTTTTTCTGCTTTGGGCCCATCATCGTACAGACAAGGCATCACCATTCTGGCTTTCCATATTTTTTCTGCCTCATCTTCTCTGTTAGCAAGGAGGAGAATATTTCATCAAAATCCAACACAATTTCATTGCTACCTATTGCAAAAACCAAACTATGCCACGAATCTAGTAGAGAACACAACAAATTGATGCACTTATCTTCATCTGAAATTTTTATATAAATAGATAATAACTGACTTACCACAGTATTAAATGCATTCAGATGCTCTATCATTGAGTCTCCATCTTTCATCCTCAAGTTATAAAAAAAATTCCATAGGAACAATTTATTCTCCAGAGACTTAGACTGGTATAAAGACCCTGACTTATCGCACAAAGCCTTCGGCGTAGCTTCCCCTGATACATTCAGCAATATTGAATCTAAGACACACAACCATATTTTGCTTTCTTCCTTCCGATCCAACTTCTTCCAGTCTTCATCATACATTGTCGTTGGTTTAGTACCCAGATCTACGGTGATCCACTAATCATTATCCACCAACAGATCCTCTATCTTGATTTTCCACAACTCAAAACTCTGACCATTGAATTTCTCAATCTCTATCTTTCCACTTCTCGCCATCTTCTTTCACCCAAGGAATCAATCCTGCAGATCTCCCACTGTACAAGGTCTACCACATGTTTGAGGAAAACCACTCAGCAGCAAAGGCGTCCCCTTGAAGCCAACACAACTCTGATATGAAATGTAGGTTTTAACCCCATACATAAATTACCTACATATGAATTCTAAAAATATAAAATAAACAATGGCGAGACAATAACACATAAAACAAATATACATAGGGATTTTCTCATGGATCCCAAAACCAGGACTACCAGATTGATTTTTGATTATGTTCCTTTCAATGTTACAATACATATATATACATGCCAAAACATCCATAAACCCCAATCCATTAACCCTGGATTAGAACATAATCATAGTTCTCTTGACCGGATCTACAAAATACCATGGACCAAAGACCATCGTGCCTAAAACCATGTGCAAAATCCATGCACAAAACCATAGGTAGGTCCACTCACCTAATATAGGGTACAAATTCTTTTCGCCAGGGTGCTACCTCGAACCCTGTAGAGGGGGGCTACCTCCCCCCCTATGATCACCTTGATGCACTCGATGCAATGAAGGGGATGCTCTGCTACCCCTCTAACCCCCTAGCTTCACTACAAAGGCTAGTCATGGAAAGAATATAACACCACCCCACATTATCCCACTTGTTCTTTTCTTTCCACAGTGGGGCACAAGAGAGCTTAGTGATTGATCCATCCTTATAATGCCCATTGTTACTCTACACCAAGATAACTTCTCAGAGCTCACAAGATTTGTCAATGCATCTGTAATATTCTTCAAAATGTCCACCTTTACCAGAAACACCTTTTTGTTTCTACCATATCCCTCACAAAGTTACACTGAACATCAATGTGCTTTGTCTTTGAATGATAAGAAAGGTTCTTTGACAAATAAATTGCACTTTGGCTATCACAGTCTATCCTTATAGCTCGTTGTACTAATCCCATACTTGAACACAATCTTTGTAAGAAAACTTCTTCCTTGATTGCATGAGTGGCTACCATGTATTTTGCCTCTATAGCTGACAGTGCCACTACAAATTTTCTCTTACTCATCAAACTGACTCCACCTCCAAATAGGTTAAACACATACCCACATGTAGATATTCTCTGATCCAAATCTATAGCCTAGTCTCCATCAACGAAGCCAAGGATGTCCAAAACTCTGGCTAATCCTAGTCTTCTTTGGTAGCACAAATCATAATCATTAGTGCCATACAAATACGTGAAAACCCGCTTCACTGTTGTCCAATGCTCCTTCCCTGGTTTTAACATAAACCTTCTCAATACTCCCACTACATGCGCAATGTCTAGTCTAGTACAAACCATCGTATACACTAGACTACCAATTGCACTTGCTTATGGAGCATGGGACATGTCCCCTTCCTCTTCTTGTGTCTTGAGACAGTGTTCAACAGATAACTTTACATCTATAAGAATAAGAACCTTCATCAATTTACTATGTTGCATATTAAACCTTCGTAGTATTTTCAAGACATGCTTCCTCCTGTTTAACCAATGCTTCCTCTTTTTCCAACCTCGTTTAATTTCCATGCCCAAAATATAGTTTGCAGCACCAAGATATTTCATGTCAAATCTGGAGAACAATCTGGTCTTCAAATCCTGGATAATTTCTTTATCATTTCCAACCAACAACATATCTTCCACATGAAAAACCAAATAAATTACACGGTCACCAATTAATTTAAAATAGACGTAGTGATTTGCTTTGCTTCTGGTGAAGCCGAGTCCCCATATAAATGTATCAAATTTCTGACACCACATCCTTGGTGAGTGTTTTAACCCACACAGAGACTTTTTTAACTTTCATACCAGTTCTTTCTTAGCCTTCACTACAAAGCCTTTAGGTTGCTTCATGTAGATCTCTTCTTCCAGAACCCCGTGAAGAAATGTTGTCTTCACATCCATATGTTCTACCTTCAAAATTAAAATAGGAAGCAACATATAAAAGGAATCTAATAGAAGCTACCTTGGCAAAAAGAGGAAAAATATTTCCCAAATCAATTCTAGGCACCTTTCCTTCTACATGCATCTTCTTCTTGAACACCCATTTGCTACCAATTAGTTTCCTTCTAGCCGCAACTCCACCAAATCCCAAGCCTCTTTTTTGTGCAAAGATGTCATTTCATCAACCATGGCCTCTTTCCATAGTTTTCCATCTTCTGAATCTATTGCTTCCTTCATAGTTCTAGCATCATCATCAGTAATAGATAAAGTAAAATTTGAACAAAAAACATATGGACTATACCTTTCTCGCTACCTTCTTTCTCGAACTGATCTTCTCATAACCGGAGTTTGTGGCTCTTCATCTTCTAATTCCTCTTCTGTTGTAGAGTCTGATTCTTCCTCCTTTAGCTCAAACTCTATATTCTCAGGTTCCTTTGGTAGACATTCATATTTAATAACATCTTTCACCTCTCTAAACACCACTCTCCGCTATACACAACATTCCTTGTTTCTACGTTCCAAATCTTATAACCTTTTAAACCATCCTTATACCCAATAAACATGCACTTTTCATATTTACTATCCAACTTTGTTCTTTTCTCCTTTGGAACATGTACATATGCATCACATCCAAATACCCTCAGATGTGAAAGAGAAGGTTTATTACCACTCCATACCCCTTGTGGAGTATTATCCTTCAACACTAATGAAGGTGATCTATTAACCAGGTAGCATGCAGTCTCCACTACCTTTGCCTAGAATTCATGTCCTAACTTGACACCACTCAAGATGCTTCTTGCCCTTTACATCAACATCTTTCTCATTCTTTCTGTAACTCCATTTTATTCAAGTGTGTGTGGAGTAGTCTTCTACCATGCTATACCACACCTCTTACAGAACTCTTCAAATTCATTCTTGCAAAACTCTCCTCTGTTATCTGTCCTTAGCACCTTTATGTTCTTCTCTGTTTGATTTTCCACCAGAGCCTTAAATTCTTTAAAGCTATCAAAGAAAACAAATTTCTTCTTGAGGAAATATATCCATGTATTCCTTGAGAAGTCATCTATAAATGATACATAGTACACACACTTACCCAGTGATGGAATCGACATAGGTCTTATTGTAACATGCATTTTTGTTGCTTGTAGTATTCATTTTTGTTAAGTTATGGTATGTTTTATGCTTATAGTAGTTTATTTCTTTTTCTTATTATATTCCACAAATTAGCAATCACATGTACATAGAGTAAAGTGCAAATAGAACATTAAACGATCGACAGAAAACAAGCCAAGACAAGAGACACAAGATGTGGCAGCTAGCCAGGGAAAAACCCCACAATGTGTGGGGAAACCCTTTGATCAAACTTCTTTTTTCTTCAAAAATTCAATAGAGAGAAATAGTACAATAAATCTTATTCATATCAGCAGTAGCAAACCCTAGATCAACAGCATTAGCATTAGCAGCTTCATTATCAAACTAAGGCAGACAATATCTCACAAACCGACCGTCGGATTGACTTCATTCCACCACCAAAAGTTGCGGCTTCTAGAGGAGGTTCAGATGAACCTACATCGCAGTTTAGATGAGGATATCTTCTAGGCCCACGTAGGCAATCTTTACTTCTGCAGTTGCAGCTTCAGTTTCAGCAGTTTCCGACTTCAAACTAGGGCAGTCGATATCTTGCAAACCGTTCGTCGGATTGACTTCATTCCACCACCAAAAGTTGCGGCTTTCAGAGAAGGTTCAGATGAACCTACAGTGTAGTTCCAAAGAGGATATATTCTAGGCCACGTAGGTCAATATTTGCTTCTACAAATGCAGCTTCAGTTTCAGCAGTTTCCAGCTTCAAACTAGGGTAGTCGATATCTTGCAAATTGTTCATCAGATTGACTTCATTCCACCACCAAAAGTTGTGGCTTTCAGAGGAGGTTTAGATGAACTTACTACATAGTTCCAAAGAGGAGATCTTCTAGGCCACGCAGGTCAATCTTTGGATCTGCAGTTTCAGCTTCAGGTTCAACAGCTTCCGGCTTTACATGTGTGAAAGAGAGACCCATTTCTGCGTAGTAGAGAAGAGACTCTTTTCTGCACAGTAGAGAGAGAGAGATGTGATGAGAAGAGTGAGTGTAAATGATGAAAATTCCTCTTATATTTATACACAATATTGGTGGGTGAATAGATGCAACCGTTGGGCTTTTGAGCCTACATGAGTTGTAGGTCAGCTTGACAATAATTCCATAATCAAAATAAATTCATATCTCCATGAATACTTATCAGAATCGGATGATATTTATATCAATCCTACACATCTCGATGAGAGGAATCTAATAAAAATATTATCAGCCATGAATAAGATGACCCATATGAAGTTTTTCCCTAGTTGCCAATTTTAACACTCCCTCTCAACTAGGGAGAACTTCATCTACAATCTATCTATCGGTCGTTATTATTCATCCATCAAATGCACTACCCTATATAGCCTGACCCTTGCCCTACTCTGCTCTACTCTACCTGTTTTGCTTTGTCTTGTTCTTCACTGTACTGATCTATATTGTTTTGCTCTATTCTACTCTGCTCTTGCATTGTTCTGTTCTACTCTTCTTTTGTCCAGATTATGAAGAAGAAGGAATGATTGAGGATGTATCATATTGACTCAAAAGTCAGTCTCAAAGTATGTACCACTGGTCCCAGACCAGTATCATCCTCCACTAACCCAAAGTCAGTATCAGAGTGCATACTACTGGTCCTAGACTAGTCTCAACTGACCGTAAGTCAGCTTCATAGTAAGTACCACTCCTACCACTGGTCCCAGACCAGTATCGCAGTCTCAAAGAGTGTACCACTGGTCCCAGACCAGTCTCAACCGACCCGAAGTCAGCATCATAGTATGTACCACTCTCACTAGTCCCAGACCAGTACTGCACTGACACGAAGTTAATCTAAGAGTATGTACCACTAGTCTCGGACCAGTCTCAACCGACCCAAAGTCAGTGTCATAGTAAGGTACAACTCCTACCACTGGTCCCAGACCAGTATCACAGTCTCAAATAGTGTACCACTAGTCCCAGACCAATCTCAACCAACCCGAAGTCAACATCATAGTATGTACCACTCCCACTGGTCCCAAACCAGTACTGCACTGACACGAAGTCAGTCTCGGAGTAATGTACCATTGGTCCAGACCAGTCTCAGCCAGCCCAAGTCAGTGTCATAGTAGGTACAACTTCCTACCACTAGTCCCAGACCAGTATCATTGATCCCAGATCAATGGAGGTCATCCTAGTGTAGGAGTACGCGTAAGAATACAACGATGCGTCCATCGGTACTACTATGGTCCCTAAATTCATTTTCCTTACTCACTGATCAGATGAGACGTACTTCTCCATGAGTCCCAGACTGCATGGGTAGGATGCCTCGACAGGAGAACTAATCAATCCTGCTACAATCGCCATGGAGAACACATCAATCCAGGCCACCATGGAGAACACATCAATCCAGGCCTCACAGGAGAACTAATCATCCTTCTACACAGGAGAGCGAATCATCATGTTCCACAAGAGAGCGAATCATCTTGTCCCATAAGAGAGCAAATCATCTTGTTCTAGTGTGCACCACGAGGGGAGGGTGAGTCACCTTGTGGTCGTATGTTGTTACAGTAAGAACCGCAAGCCCTTAGAGCTCCCAAAGCTCAATGTATGTAGGACCCTTATACAAGGGTTTCTTGTCGACTCCAAGTCGTTTGGGAAAATCACAGATTAGATCTTTCCTCGGGGATTTGATAAGGTGTATCAACCTGTTCATCATCTTAATGCGATGGATCCTCCTTGCTCATTGAATTTTTATATCCTAGATGATGTCTATCTACTGGAGAAATCAAAGAATATGGGATTCCTCAATAATCGAATCCCACCTCTAGTTGTTATAGAGAATCACAATGTTATGTGTTCAAACAACTCACTGAAGAGCTTCCCCAACCAAGCAGCTTCATACGAGATCATACTCGTAGATATGTATCCGATATTGATGGTGCTTATGGAAACTAACTTCTGCTTCCTGCTCATCCATTATATCGAAGCAGAATCCAAAGAGAAACAACACTAAAAAGTGCTCCAGTGATCCTCCACACTACCTACCTAATCAGCATTCGAATAATCATGCAGTTTCATATTTTTGGTAGTGTATCTCAATCCATTAATAATTGTGCCATGAAGATATCTTAGAAGATTCTTGCAATCAGTGCAATGAGGCTCAACCAAATATGAGCTCATAGTGCTAACTGCGAAACATATGTTCGAACGAAGGTTCACCAAGAACATCAACGCAAATGAGTTTTTGAAACTCAGAGGCATTTCCCAAAGTTGGTCTTACATCACTACCATGTAACTTCTAAAAGTTAAGATCCTCAAGGTAGTCATAGGCTTGCAATCCATCATACCAAATCTTTCCAATATCTTTAGCACATATTTTCCTTTAGATAGGAAAATTTCCCTTGGCTTCTACCATACTTCAAGTCCTTGGTCCTTCATTTCAAATTCAAAAGACAACTCCCTTTTACATTTGTGAATGAGAGGGTCTACACCTGTTAGAAAGAGGTCATCCACATACAGCACCAGTATGAGAGGCTTTTCATCTTCAACCTTAAAGTAAAGGTAAGGATCAGCTTCACTCCTAGTGAATCCCAGCTTCATCAAGTAGCTGTCGATCCTCTCATACAATGCTCAGGGTGCTTGCTTCAGCCCATAGAGAGCCTTCTTCAGCTTGCATACATGAGATTTTTTATCATAAATCTCAAATCCTTCAGGTTGCTCCACGTAGACCTCTTCTTTGATCAAGCTGTGTAAGAACGCAGTCTTGACATCCATCTGATGTAGGTTCCATCCTTGTGAAGTGGCAAGGGTTATGATCGAGTGGATGGTCATATATCTGGCAACAGGTGCAAATATCTCATCGTAGTCTATACCTTCCTTCTGGGAGAAACCACGAGCAACAAAACGATCCTTATACTTTTCCCTACTTCCATCTGCTACATGCTTTATCTTGTAAAGCCATTTGGAAGTAACAACTCTCTTATCCTGGGGTCTGGGAACTACTTCCCAGACATCATTCTTCATGATAGACTCATATTCGTCGGCCATAGCATCCTTCCATACTTGATGCTTGACGGCATCTGAGAATGATGAAGGCTTATTTTGTATGATCGTGCTCATGATGGTCAGGTATCCCTGATACCTATTAGGTTTCTTACTTTCACGAAAGGTTCCTTAGGGTGCAGCATTTCCTTCAGCATCATCAAGTAGCCCCCTAATCCATGAAGGCCTCTTCCTAGAAGAGGAAGGCTCATGTGGAGGAGTATTAATCGGATCCATGGGTTCTTCTACATCAGGCATTGATTCATCATCCTTTTCTTTCGATTCCCTGGTGTTTGATTCTTGAGAGCTCCTAAAAGTCGGAAGATTGTTCGCCTTGTTGAGAGCCATATCTTTTTCAAAGGTGACATCATGACTAATTACGACTTCCCTTTGACCAGCTACATAGATTCTATAGCCTTTAGTATTTTCACCATAGCCCACAAAAATTCCCTTCTTTCCAGATGCACCCAATTTATTTCTTTTCTCTTTTAGCACATGAAAATATACAGGGCTTCCAAAAATTCTAAAATGAGAAACATCAGGGTTCTTAACGGTGAACTTTTCTTTAGTAGTCTTGGAACCCAATGCTTGATGAGGGCATCAATTTTGTACATATATGGCAGTGTTTGTAGTTTCAGCACATAGAAACTTCAGAAGTCTTTGATCATGTAGCATGGCCTAGACAGCTTCCACAATCGTGCAGTTCTTCCTTCTCGCCACACCATTCTGCTCAGGAGTATGTGGTGTAGTCGTCTCCCTCTTAATGCCAGCCTCAGGTATGCCTAAGTGAACCAACTGTAATATATCGGAGGTCTTGCTTTGGCTTGAGGGGAATGGTATCCTTTTGAGCTTTCCTTCAGCACATCCCGGACATACACCTTCCTTCTCTACTTGGAATTTGGGCATCCCTGTTACCATCTGACTTAAATCAGTAGAGCTTTGTAGTGAAGGTGGGCAAACCTTCGATGCCAAAGTTCGGACTGAAGAGTTGTGTCACAAGACATGACACCTAGAGGACTTCCATTGACATGATATAATGAATCAACACTAAACCCAAGAGTAAAGGCATCTTTAACATTATTTTTCCATATACATACCTTGCCATTGCTGAAGGTTACCTTTTAGCCTTTGTCTTCCATTACTGAGATGGACACAAGTTTCTTTCTAAGGTCAGGTGCATTTAATACATCCTGGACATTCTAGCCTTCTTGAATGGTTGTCCTATTCCTCGATCCCCAGCTCTCCTCTTACCTTTGCTGTTGAATTTGTCATTCCTCTGATTTGCCATCAGAGGGATTTTAATCATCGTCCCGGTGTAAGTCCTTTCTATCAAGGCACTCCCTTGCATAGTGACCTGCTTTATCGCAGATGTGACATCATCCTTTTCTTCCACCCTTAGGTCCAGCCTTTCCTTTTGATTTAGTCTCAGAATTATTTCTTTTCTTAGCATGAGAAGAAAAGATAGCAGGATGACCTTTAGGCATGGGCATTTCTTGCACTTCTTCCCTTGTTTCTTCTTTAATGCATCTAGCCATTAATTCCTTGAAAACATGAATTAAATTATAGTTCAGAAGAGTAGTCCTGAACACGTACCATTCAGATGGTAATCCTCCAAGAGTTGTGAGTGCCATTTCTCTGTCAGTAATAATTTCCCCAATAGATACGAGATCGTTCCTGATCTTGGTGATTCTTAAGAAGTATGCTTGCATACTCTCATCTTTACCCTTCTTGATTTCCCTCAGCTTATTTCTAGGAAATAAAACTTGATTTGCATCATTAACTTTAAATAAACTCACCAGTCTATTGTAGATTTCCTTAGAGGTGTCTAGATTGGAGATGTAGGCCACCAAGCACTTGTTGATAGAGTCTTGGATGATCTTCTCTTTTGAATTCTTCGGTTTTCCATTTGTTCCATGCAACAATGAATGCATTTGATGGATGCTCAACAATATTGCCTCTTACATGGTCCAACACTCCTGGATATTCTAGGGTTAGATCGATAGACATGTTCCATCCATAATAGTAATCTTTCTCATTGAGATTGTCTTTGGAAGGAAAGAGTGTTGAGGACCTCATAGTTCTTTTAGGATAGCATTGCCAATCTTCTCTTCGATGATTGCTCTTGCTCTTGCTTGGGTTTTGTCTTCACCTCAGCTTTGATACCATGTTAAGTTATGGTATGTTCTATGCTTATAACAATTTAATTATTTTTCTTATTATATTCCATAGATTAGCAATCACATGTACATAAAGTAAAGTGCAGATAGAACATTAAAAAATCGACAAAAAACAAGCCAAGACAAGAGACACAAGATGTGGCGGCTAGCCAAGGATAAACCCCACAATGTGTGGGGAAACCCTTTGATCAAATATTCTTTTATCTTCAAAAATTTAGCAGAGAGAAATAGTACAATAAATTTGATTCATATAAGTAGTAGCAAACCCTAGATTAACAGCATCAACATTAGTGGCTTCATTACCAAACTAGGGCAGATGATATCTCACAAACTGATTGTCAGATTGACTTCATTCCACCACCAAAAGTTGCGGCTTCTAGACGAGGTTCATTTGAACCTACATCACAGTTCAGATGAGGATATATTCTAGGCCATGTAGGTTAATATTTACTTCTGTAGTTGCAGCTTCAGTTTTAGCAGTTTCCGACTTCAAACTAGGGCAGTCGATATCTTGCAAACCGTTCGTCAGATTGACTTCATTCCACCACCAAAAGTTGCGTCTTTCAGAGAAGGTTAATATGAACCTATAGTGTAGTTCCAAATAGGATATCTTCTAGGCCACGAAGGTCAATCTTTGTTTCTACAGTTGTAGCTTCAGTTTCAGCAGTTTCCGGCTTCAAACTAGGGTAGTTGATATCTTGCAAATCGTTCATCAGATTGACTTCATTCCACCACCAAAAGTTGCGGATTTTAGAGGAGGTTCAGATGAACCTATAGCGTAGTTCCAAAGAGGAGATCTTCTAGGCCACGTTGGTCAATCTTTGGATCTGCAGTTGTAGCTTCAGGTTCAACAGCTTCCGGCTTCACATGTGTGAGAGAGAGACCCATTTCTGTGCAGTAGAGAAGAAACTCATTTCTGCACAGTAGAGAGAGAGAGATGTGATGAGAAGAGTGAGTGAAAATGAGGAAAAGTCCTCTTATATTTATACACAATGTTGGTGGGTGAATAGATGCTACTGTTGGGCTTCTGAGCCTACATGAGTTGTAGGTCGGCTTGATAATAATTCCATAATCAAAATAAATTCATATCTCCATGAATACTTATCGGAATCAGATGATCTTTATATCAATCCTACACCTATCGATGAGAGGAATCTAATAAAAATATTATCAACCATGAATAAGATGACCCACGTGAATTTTTGCCCTAGTTGCCAATTTTAACAATTTTTCATTCAGGGGCTTGAAAATATTTCAAAAAGGATAAAAGCAAGAGGAAGAACGAACAATGACATAGCATAATCTCTAAAGGAACAAGTATAAAAGAATCAGTCCCAATATACCCATGTGATCAAGTTAAATCATAATATAAATGGTTATACAGAGCCATAACTGAAATATATATACTATGTTATAAAGCCCAAGAATAACAAGAAAGTGAGAATTTGTAGAAGTCAAGCTCTGAGAGAATTGAGCAGTGGGATAATGAAAGGCCAAAACCCTGAAGGAAACCCTGGAACCACAAAACACTGAAGAAATGGCACAAAGTCAAAGTGAGTGGATAGATTAATAATGAATGCACAGGAACTGTTGGATCACGGAGATCAATGGATGAGGCCGAAGGAAATGAACAATCCAGACTAAATCATGTAGATTGGAATCAAGGAATGGACAGCGGAGATTAACTAGAAGCACTAGTGGAAAGGAAATCCAAAGGATCATCACCGTCATCGATGGTCAAAGATATACGGTCATTGGGCGTGAACAAGTCTATGCATTAACCAAGACGAAAGGAGGATTTAAAGCTATAAGCAGGATTTCAGGTGGATGCAAAATGGTAAATGGTATTTAGATGAAAGTGCTTGATTCCATTCAATGGTTGACACGTAGCAACTAGAGGAGAGAGAAAAACCTCTCATTTTGAATGGGTAACTCTCGTGCAAGTGGTCCACCCAAAATTGATATCAGTTGTCAGATCCTAGGGTTGAAATTTATGGTGGAGAATGGACTCGATAT
>APFE030176948.1:13490-43703 GCA_000404065.3 Pinus taeda
TAGCGATGCAATTAAATTGCAATCACAAAATGCAGTGGGATTTATATGAAATCGCCCCTGGTTGGACCCTAAAATATATGCATTATGTTTTAAACTCTCGGCGCATCCGTTATATCGCATATCGTTAAGTTTTGTATTGATATATCATTTGAAAGGGCCAATTGCAATTTATGATATGAAGTCAATGGAGCATTGAATGGGTGGATCCAATGGATTTATGCAGTTGATTTAATTATTTTTGACTTCCGCAATAAACTGAAGATTAGGATTAATTTCGTTGTATAAAGGGAAAATCTGTGTTAAAACCAAATATGAAGAAAAGGTAGTTGGGCATGTTTTCTTTGTATTTTGGCCAATCAAAATGCTTGATATATACATAAGCCCAGTTTTCACACAAGTCAAATTCTAATGCAGTTAATTACGATTAAAGCGGATTAAGAATTATTAAAGCATCCACATAGGAACTGAAGAGCCGATTAATAGGACCGAAAAGCCAATAGTTATCCTCATCTTCTAGTTCAATTATTTCTTGTTATTGTATCTTCTTTGAGGTGTATTTTACCCTCTGTAAAATTCTGTAATAATTTTTACTTCAGATAGTTAGAGAAGCAATTAAGTATTTTGATAGTTTCAGAGATCAATAACTATTCCCAATAAATAAAAGAGGAAAAACTACAAATAAAATGGTTATTGTTGGAATTTTGGAGAACCTGGAGACTAAACCACTGTATTGTTGATATAGCTGTTGATTAATGAAAGAATCAAAAGTTTCCATGAATTGTTCGGTATAATTTTGTAACTTCCCTATCATGTGTCATCTTATGTTTTCTTCTTTCAAGTATAGTAATGAAGTTGTAGGTCTTTATTTGCTTATAGATAAAGTTAAAATCCCTTAAAAGAGGCTCCTACACTTGAAGTTTTCATCTTCCTTTCTATGTTATAGATAATAGTTTCTATGTAAGGAAACATATTATCTTTAACTTCTGCAAGGGTCGCAGATAATAGTTTCTGTGTCAAGTAGCATATGTCTATGATTCAGTTCTCATTTTCATAATTCTTCTAAGTGACGGATAGTAGGTTCTGTCTTAAGCAGCATATTATCTTTAACTTCTCCTTCAAGCTTTCTTCAGTAATCATTTATATCTAGCAACAAATGGCATTTTGAGATTTGCTAGTCACACATGTATTAAGGGTTAAAGACCAAGTTTTCTAGGTCCTTCATTTGAGAACACAACAAACAATAAAGTGACAAATAAGTGACTACAATTAATAATCATTAATGTCGTAAGCACAATTTCTCCACAACTAGGAAATTGGTTTCTTAAGGTACAACATTAATTGGTGTCGTTGTCGAGGCGAGAAGACAAGAATACTTTTTCTTGGGTTTTTCAATATTTTCCTCTAGTTGTTCAATGAGGAGGAAATATTTGGTTGTTTTGAATAAAAGCAATAACTTTGTCTTCAAGGAGACCCCATACAAGATCAGACACTTCACAAAAGAAGGTTCAAGCTCTTTTAGATCCCGAAAAGCTAGTTTCTAGGAGGGTTAGAAAGTCTAAGATCCCAATTACACCCATCCCTACATTTTCTACATCAAGTAGTAACTTATTCGAACATTCATCTGATAAAGAGTCATCTTTTTCGTCATCTTCATTTCAGGAACCTCGCTGTTGAGAGAAATATTTAGAGTCCTTTATTTTTCATTTACCTGCTATAATTATTCAACCTGAGCCAATATCGACATTACCACCTCTGCACACTCCATTTACTTCTAAGTTAGGTTCTTCATTTGTTGGTAATCAAGGTTCAATAAACATGGTAGTACCTGCATTCTTGATGAATAGGTATGCGCCACTTCAATTGCCACAACCGTTAAATCAAATGCCATAGGAATACCTCAAGATTCTTCCTCGTTTTACAGTGGAAGATTATCAAACTGTAGAGAATCATGTGTCAGTATTTTGCAATTTTGTAGAAAACAAAAATGTTGAACATGTAGATGTTGTTCTAAGACTTTTCGTTCAGTCCTTGGATGGAGAAGAAAGGAAATGGTTTAATGGACTTCCCAATAATTATATTCCTTCTTGGGAGAGATGGAATGCTTATTCATTCAAAAATGGGGAGAAAAAAAGACCATGGGTATTCATTAACAGAGTTTAATGCCTTAAAGAAGAAGTATGATGAAACTGTGGTTGAATTTGTTAGAAGATTTAACAAATTGTACAACATTCTCCCAGCAGAGATTAAGCCTCCTGCTGCTGGTGCAAAAATACCTTTTGCAGGGCCTTTTGAATCAAATTTTGGATAGACATTAAGGGAAAGAAGATCTCCAACCCTCCATCAAATCCAAACATATGCATTAAAGATAGAAGCAAATCTGGTGGCTGCAGGAAAAGCACCAGAGACACAACCTATCGAAGACAAGGGAAATTCAAAGATGGAATCCTCTCAAAGTCAAGCATTGGAGGATATGTGTAATGTAATTAAAAATTTGTCAAATAAGTTAAATAAATTAGAGTTAGAAAATAAGAATTATCAGAAGGAAACACAGTATAATAATAACTTTAATCCCTAATACAGAAGACAACCTTTGCAAATCTTGCAGAATGAAAGAAAATATCAATACCAAATTCCAGCACCATTATATATAGAAGTAGATCCTGGTGAAGAATAGGAGCAACCTGAAGATCAAATTTCTACATTATATGCAGTAGATGAAGATGAACTTGGTATCAAAGAAGAAGAGTATGCATATGATGAAACATATGCCATTCATGATGAAAATAAAATTGATGAATATTAGAAGCAATTCTCTGATTGTATGCAGGCTAAACTACATAAGAAATATGACTTGAGATAGAGGAAAAGATCCAGAAATCAAGAAAATGAAAGTGAGTAGCAAGTTTCAACTTCCTCACCAAAGGTGACTCCACAAGAATCTCAGCTTGCAAAACAAGTGAATAAAGGAAAGCAACAGCAGAATGAAAATGGAAAGACACAGATACTTCAAGGTGAGTCTTCTCAAGATCAAGTTGAAAAAATACCTTTGGAGAAATTTGTTTGAATTCCTAAAGTAATTCCAGTCACAAAAAAAGGTGAAGAGGAGAATGAAAGCACTACTAAATAGGGTCACTTGTTCACTCTTACTAAGGAGTTGAAAAAGGTAAGAATTTAGGTTCCTCTTACAGAATTGACAAGAATACCTATTTATCAAAAGGAGATTGTTGAGTTTGCTAATTTGAAAGAAAATTAGATTATAAATGACATTGTAAATCTATAGGAAGACAAACCAGTAGTGGTTTTTGGTCCACATGTTGAGGAAATAGACTCTTCAATACTGCCTTTTTATATTTCTTTATTGGTCCATGATTTTCTCTTACATAATTGTATGTTTGATTCGAGAGCTTCATACAATCTTATGACCTTGTCAGTAATGAAGCAACTAAATCTACAAGCTACCAAACCATATAGGAACCTATATTTTTTTTATTAAAATAAGGTGAAGTGTCTTGGGGTCATTAAGGATCTGGCAGTGTCACTAGCTCAATTCCAGCTAGAAGCTTGGTCATGGATGTAGTAGTAGTAGATGTTCTTGCTAGATTTGTAATGCTTCTATCTAGGTCCCGGGGGACTAAATTGGGTGGTGTTTTGAAGCTAGATTTAATGTATACTGTTATACCAACTTTTAGTGGGTAAGAGAGGAGATTGTACAGAGAAACTAGCTTTGTAAAAACAATTACAAAAAATGGAGCAGGTAATTCACCTATTTATAGCTAGGAGAAGGATGAATTTGCATGTTTCATGATGCATGATAATGCAGAGCTAGCTGAAGATAATCAGAAGCAACTTGCCTCAGCTAATGTAATTATAGAGATGCAAACTGAAGAAGTGTGGAAATGTTTCTTTGATGGAGCTTATTCCAAGGAAGGAATAGGTGTTGGTTTTCTTCTAATTGCACCTGGAGGTAATATGTTCCCTTTTTCCTTTAAATTAGAGTTCGGGGCAATAAACAAAGTGGCAGAATATAAGCCCTTGATTATTGCTTTACAAACAACTAAATAGATGGGAGTTAATTCAATTTATGCTTTTGGAGATTTGAAGCTGATTATTAAGCAAATAAAATATCACTACCAAACAAAGCACCCTAGGCTTAGGGAATATAGAAATGAGGTATGTGATCCTATTGAGAACCTTTTTGAAGATTTTAACATTGAATTCAGTCCAAGAGATGAGAATAGATTAGCAGATTCATTGGTTGTGGCTGCTAGTACTTTCAAGCCTCCTATTAATCCAAGACTAAGATATGAGATAGAGATGAGACACAGACCTTTTGTTCCTGATAATGTTAATAATTGGCAATTTTTTGAGGTTGATCAATAGATTAAAGAGTTTTTGACTATGGTTGAAGAGTTTCAGGGCACAAAAATTGATCAAGATGAAGAAGAAACAACAGAAGTTGTAGAAGTCAGTGGTTTAAAAGATTCAACAACTAATCATAAAATATTTCAATTGAAAGATAATATTATGCGAAAGGGACATTTTCCCTTGAAATACCTTTTAATCCCAATGATGTAGCTATTGACTCAGGGAAAATTTCACAGGAGGAACACATTCGGGATCACAACCTTGGAACTTAGGAGAATCCCAGGTTAGTGAAATTATTCAATGGAGTTCCACCTAATTCTCAAGAAAGATATATTAAACTTTTCAAGAATTACGTTGATGTATTTGCATGGCCTTATGAAGATCTCAAAACTTATGATGTAAATATTATTCAGCACAACATTCCCTTGAAGGAGGGAATTAAACCCTACAAACAGAAGCTTAGACAGATAAATCCTCTGCTTCTACCATCAATTGAAAAGGAGGTCAAGAAGTTTATTGATGCCAAAATAATAGTTCCACTCAGGTATTCTGATTGGGTGGCTAATTTAGTGCTTGTGAGAAAGACGAATAGAGAAATAAGGTTATGTGTGGATTTCAGAAATCTGAACAGGGATTCTTTGAAAGATAACTATCCATTTCCTAAAATGGATCATGTGTTGCAGAAGGTAACAAGATCTTTTAGAATATCAATGCTAGATGGATTTTCTGGTTGTAACCAGGTGGCTGTGGATAAGGAGAATAAAAAGAAAATTGTTTTCACAACTCCTTGAGGAATGTTTATGTATGCTAGAATGCCTTTCAGATTGATGAACGTAGGTGCTACATTTCAAAGGGCTATGGACATTGCTTTTGTTGGAGATAAGTTTGTAGATATATATTTTAATGATATTACGATTTTCTCAAAGTCTGAAGAAGAACATTTCGACCATTTGAGAAATATTTTTGATAAATGTAGAAGATTTGGACTTTCCATAACTCTCAAGAAATCCATTTTTGCTATGGTAGAAGGAAAACTATTGAGGCACATTGTTTCTAGAGATGGAGTGAATATCGATTTGGCCAGGGCACAAGATGTGCAAAAAATATCATTGCCTAGGAGTAAAAGGGATACTCAAAAGTTTCTAGGAAACATAAGCTTCCTGAGAATATTTGTATCCAACTATGCAGAAATTGTAAAAGAAATTACTAATATGCTAAAGAAGAAGAATGATGTGAATTGGACCAAAGAAGCTAGAGAATCATTTTCCAAGATTAAAGAGGCATTACAGGTAGCTCCAGTCTTAATCAGCCCCAACTACCAGATGCCTTTCCAATTTTTTTCATTCACGTCATCAAGTTCAATACTTGTTGTCTTACTGCAGAAGAATGATGAAGAGAAAGAGCATCCAGTTGCATTCTTTAGTAAGATACTTAGGGATTTTGAGCTAAAATATAATATTCTTGAGAAGCCAGTGTATGATTTGGTAAAATCCCTGAAAGCTTTTAGAAATTATGTGTTGCAGTCACAAATCATTGCTTATGTGCCAAATGTTGCAGCGAAAGATGTATTACTACAGGGAGATATAGAAGGCAGAAGAGGAAAATGGATAGCCAAGATCCAAGAATATGATTTGGACATAAAAGCCACAAAGTTGGTGAAATGACAAGGATTGGAAAAAATGTTGACAGAATCAAACTTTCAGACATTGGGAATCAACTTTCTGGCACCTTTGGATGAAAAAGCAGCTGAAGAAAGTGAAGGAAAGCAAGATCCAAGTATGAAGATCAGGTATAATTTTTTTTGTTCAAAATGGTATAAGCATATAATTCATTATTTGTGCTTTTTTTCTTGTCCCCAACCCTTAGATAGAAAAAAGTATAGGGCACTAAAGATCAAGGCATAGCCATATGTGATTGTGGAAGGTAGATTGTACTGGAAGGATCCTACTGGAATTTTATTGCTATGTTTAACAAAGGATGAATCTACAGAAACAATCAAAGATTATCATGAGGGGTTATGTGGAGGACATTACAGTTGGAAAGTAACTGAACATAAGATCCTTTAGGTAGGATTTTATTGGCCTACTTTACTTGGTGATACATATAAGTTTGTCAGAAGTTTTCAGAAGTGTCATCTTTTTGTCGAGAAAAAGAGATTAACCCCATTACCTTTGATTCTAGTTTTCATAGAGGAGCCATTTAGACAATGAGGATTGTACTCTGTTGGAGAAATCAATCCACCTTCAAGTAGACAACACAAGTGGGTTCTCATAGAAACTGATTATTTCACCAAATGGGTAGAGGATATACCTACTAAGAAAGCAAATGATCAAATAGTAATGAAGTCCTTGGAGGAGAATATTTTCAACAAGTTTGGATGCCCCATCAAAATTATAACAGGCAATGCTCAAGTCTTCAATTAAATTAACTTTATTGCTTTTTGTCACAATTATAATTTTACTTTGTCCCATTCAACGGCTTACCATCCACAGGGAAATGGATTAGCTGAATCTACTAACAAAACTTTGATGAAGATCCTTAAGAAAACCATTGCAGAAAATTGAAGAGATTGGGATTCTAAGTTAAAGTTTTCTCTGTGTGCTATTAGAGTAACTAAAAGAATATCTAGAGGGAAATCACCTTTTGAATTACTATATGGAACTGAGGCTCTATTTCCAAGTCAACTTGTGAAGTCGATGATTGCAATGATTCAGGAAGCGAAAGAAGAACCAAATGCTTTGATAAGAAGGATGAATAAAGTGATGGAGCTAAGTGATAATAGGGACAAGGTAAGAGACAACTTGATTATGTATTAATCCAAGATGAAAAATATTTTTGATAGAAAAGCCAAGGAAATTGATTTTAAGGATGAAAATTTAGTATTTAGAAGGATACGAGAAGAGAAGATAAGGGTAAACATGGGAAGTTTGATCCTCTCTGGTATGGCCCTTTTAGAATTGCTAAAGTAAGATCCAACAATACCTTCATTATTGAGAATCTTGATGGTGAAACTCTACAGCTACCTATCAATGGGCAATACTTAAAGTATTACTTCCAATTCTAAAGAATAAGTGTCATTTCATTGTAAATACCGGAGTGAAATCAGTGTACAAGTGCCATAGAATTTAAATTTATGTGAAGCAATATACGACTCGATGCTCGAAGTGAAGGCACTAATCTGAAATTCTTAGTGATTTTGTGGAAGAAGCACTATACCCAGGTGGAGCTAGATGTTGTAACATGCATTTTTTATGCTTGTAGTATTCATTTTTCATTCAAGAACTTGGAAATATTTCAAAAAAGATAAAAGCAAGAGGAAGAAGGGATAATGAGATAGCGGAATCGCTAAATGAACAAGTATAAAAGAATCGGTCCTAGTGTACCCATGCAATCAAGTTAAATCATAAAATAAATGGTTATACAGAGCCATAACTAAAAAATATATATATTATGTTGTAAAGCCCAAGAATAACAATGAAGTGATAATTCGTAGAAGTCAAGCTCTCAGATAATTGAGCAATGGGAAAATGAAAGGCCAAACCCCTAAAGAAAACCCTGGAACCACCAAACACTGAAGAAATGGTGCAAAGTCAAAGTGAGTGGACAGATGAAGAATGAACGCATAGGAACCATTAGATCTTGGAGATCAACGGATGAGGTCGGAGGAAATGAAAAATATAGACTAAATCGTGTAGATTGGAATCAAGGAATTAATGGCGGAGATTAACGAGAAGCACTGGTGGAAGAGAAATCCAAAGGAGCATTGCTGTCATCAATGGTCGAAGATCTATAGTCATCAGGCTCAAACAAGTCTAGGCGTTAACCAAGACGAAGGGCGGATTTAAAGCTATAACAGGGATTTCAGGCAGATGCAAAATGGTAAATGGTATTTAGAGGAAAGCTCCTAATTCCATTCAATGGTTGGCATGTACCAACTAGAGGAGAGAGAAAAACCACTCATTTCAGGCAAGTAACTCTCGTTCAAATAGTCCACCCGAAATTGATATCAGTCGTCGGATCCTGGGGTTGAAATCTACAGTCGAGAATAAACCAGATATATATGTGTTAGCGATGCAATTAAATCACAATCGCAAAATGCAGTGGTACTTATATGAAATCAACCCTGGTCAAACCCAAAAATATATGCATTATGTTTTAAACTCTTGGCGCATCTGCTATATGGCATATCATTAAGTTTTATATTCATATATCATTTGAAACGGCCAATTTCAATTTGTGATGTGAAGTCAATGGAACATTGTACGGGTAGATCTGATGGATTTATGCAGCCAATTTAATTCTTTTTGAGTTTCATGGTAAACCAAACATTAGCATTAATTTCATTGTATAAAGGGAAAATCAGTGGTAAAAACAAATCCGAAGAAAAGGTAGTTGGGCATGTTTTCTTTGTATTTTGGCTGATCAAAACGCCCAATATATACATAAGCCCAGTTTTCACACAAGTCAAAGTCTAACGCAGTTAATTACAGTTAAAGAGGATTAAGAATTATTAATGCATTCACAGAGGAACTGAAGAGCCGATTAACGGAACCGAAAAGCTAGCAGTTATCCTCATATTCTAGTTTAGTTATTTCTTGTTATTGTATGTTCTTTGAGGTGTCTTTTATCCTCTGTAAAATTTTGTAATAATTTTTACTTCAGATAGTTAGAGAAGCAGTTAAGTAGTTTGATAGTTTTAGAGATCAGTAACTATTCCCAATATATAAAAGTGAAAAAACTACAAATAAAATGGTTGTTCTTGGAATTTTGGAGCTATAATATATTGACTTAATGTGGTAGGATATTAGTCAACAAGGTGAATACACTATTGTCAATATATGATTAACTATGCCTAAATATTATAAATGACGGTTGTCATCATTCATCTATAGATGACTATGGTTTACCATGGTTGACCAATATGTCCATGGTTGATCATGTTGACCATGGCTTACTATGATTGACCATTATCAACCATATAAGCCATTTTATATCATGCTTTGGCCACATTTGACCTTGGTCAAAAATTGTTCACCATCTTAACCATGTTGACAATGAGTGACATTGTTTTCAATAATTAAATCTTGTTAACCACATATTATGATGCTTGACCTCAATCAAACAAGGAAAGATACTAGTTGATATAATTAAACATTATTGACCATAGTTGTCAATGGTTTTGTTTTTTGAATTTCAATATCATTTTCTTCTCCAATTACAATGGCGTTTAAGACTCATCACATTATGATGTTGTTTCTACTGTGACACATTGTAATGACAGTTATTTTTCATAAACATGTTCAACAACGTTTAACCATGGTTGACCATTCCCAGTGATATTATGTATAGATGAATATGGTTGATCATGCTTGAGCATGGTGAAATTTAGGTGCTCATATTGACAATGGTAGACTATGGTTTTCCAAAGTCAACCATTATCAATAAGGTTGAAATGGATGGCTATGGCTGACTATGGTTTTCTCTAGTTGAATTTGGGTGATTGATTCCACATGGTTTACTATGGTTGAATATAGTTGATCATGTCTGATGAAAGTGGGCAAGGTTTACAATGCTAAAATATGTTCAGCATGTTTGACCATGATTGACTATTGCCAAAATATAATTGGTTAAGAGTGGAGATAATATTGTTAACATATATTTATAAATGAATGTAATCATCCATTATTACCTGTAATTCCCATGTTGAATATGGGTGACCATGTTTAACCATGTTGAGAATGTTGAGCATGCAAACCATGATGTCCACATTTAACTAAAGTTGTTTATGATACAGTGTCATTGAGCATGGTTGTCCATTGTTGAAAATGTTTTTTATGATTAAATGTTGGTTTTCCATGGTTGATCATGTTAAGCGTGGTTAAAAATAGTATACTATGGCTAACCATCTTGAACATGATTGAACATCTTGAGGATGGTTGACCATAGTTTTACTATGGTAGACCACGGTTTCCCTATGGCTGACTATGAATTAACTATGGTTAATAATGGTTTGACTATGATCGACCATGTTCAACCATGGTTAACTAAGTTCAGCCATAGCTGACTATAGTTGATGAGGGTTGGAATATAACTTTGTTATGATTGACCATGGTTTGATTCTTGTTTATCTATGGTTGACTATAGTTACCATTTTGATGTTGGTTGACAACGGTTAACCACAATTTCATTATGGTTATCTATGTTTGAATTTGGTTGACTATAGTTTAATTATTGTTAACCATGGTTGATTATGGTTTATTATGGTTGACCATGGTTTGACTATGCTATCCATGTTTATCCATGGATATCTATGGTTGACTTTTCTAGTTGAACATGGTCTGACTATGATTATCCATAGTTGATTATGGATGAATGTCGTCGATGACAGTTTAACTATGCTATCGAAGTTTTTTATGCATATCTAAGGTTAATTATCGTTGACTATGGGTAATTATGGTTCTCCATGGTTTACCTTCATTTCACTATAGTTGACCATGGTTTAACTACGGAAAAAAATGGTTTAATATGGTTGACCATGGTTAAATTATTGTTTGAGTATGGTTGACCATGTCTTAGCTATGGTTGATGATGGTCAACCATGATTAACTATAGTTGACCATGATTTCACTATGGTTGGCCATTGTTTCAAATGTTCAACCATGTTTGATTATGGTTGACTGTAGTGGAACACTACTTAAGTATTGTTCGAGAGTAGCGTTGGGATAATTAATTGTCTTTTATTTAAAAGCAATTAATTGCCAATACATAAGCTATCAACCAGGGTAATTTATTTTATTTCAAGTTTATTATGCAAAGTATATGTAGGTAACAGTCAATAAAAACCATTATTCAGTACCCAACTCCCTAAGATGATGGCATTCAATCAAAACACAAGTCGTTGTAACTCCCACTCCTTGTGCACTAAAACCATCATTGTCAAAACCTGAAGAATTTAATCACTTTGCAAACATTTTTTAAAGTAAAATCACTCTTGCAAAATAAACTTCACCCAATCATTCAAAACCAAACTTGCGGGAAAGTAAAATAACACTCTAGGAAAGAACTGCATAAACCATTCAATTGTAGCCTCACATAATCAATGAACCCATTGTAATGAAATCATTGATTGTGGAACATGCTATAACAAGTACACAATATTGTAGATATCTAATACTCTATTAATTTATAATAATAAAAATTGTAGCAGTAATAAAATAATAATAACAAACAACTGAGAAAGGGGTTAATCTAAGATTTGTGCTAACAAAAGTAATTGAGGTCAAATATTCAAAAAACCAATTAAAACTCAGTAACTGCAACACATTGGTAGGAATCTACAATAGTAAGAACTAAACAATGTTAAACATAACTAATATAGAATGAAAACACATAGTTATACAACCTTACTAACGTAATGATCCATGATAAGGAGGAGGGCCATTCCTCCTTAGCAAGGAGTTGGCAATTCATAGCTGTCAAGCTAATAAAGTAGAAAAAAATTGATGCCTAAACCCATGAAAGTTTTGCATTAACTTTAAGAAACTTATATATGCATTGTTCTCTATAAGACAATAGTGTTTCCCCTGTGCAAGGTAGACGCTCCTATATTTATATAATTACATTGTTTTAAATTTTAGAACCAAAATAAACAATGATAATATTTTGATTCTCAAGGTTTCCAAATTGAGAGCCTTGTACAACATATTACATCTAATTTGTGGAAAATAAAGAAATTATTGTAACGATGTCTTAGTTTAGTGAGAAGCCAACATCAAGAAATCATAACTGTCACAACTGAGTTGTTGGTATTCTCAAAGGTGGTCCACTCCTTGTTGGAACAACAATATTGGTTGACTATGACCATGATCTAGATCAAATCATTATATTTTTTTATCCATATCAATGTTTTCTAAGTGGAAAAAGTGGATGAATCATCTCACAAGACCATTTTACCAACGTGACCCAATTTGGAAAGTTGGGGTTTGAAACCTTTTGGGAGCATTTTAAGGCAACAAATAATGATTTTTAGGGATGAATATTTTCCTGTTTAATGCAACACATCCATTTCATATTTTACACACAAAATTTATACAACTCAAAAGTTCTATTTCCCATTCTCACTACCATAATTCTATAGGATGCCAAATCAGCCCCCATTATTCTTGGAAAAAAGGCTAGCCATGTGGTTTTCATGACTAAGACTCTAGAACAATCCATATTGTAACTCTGGTTAAGAGTTCATGCAATCAAACCTAAGCACTACTAGGATATGAAGTTCAATTATAACTAAGCCACTTAGAGGATAAGGAGTTCCATTTTTTCAAGTGCATTTATTCCATAAATGAGAAAAAATATCAGAGAGTGATAGTAGATAAAGCACACTAAGAGGAATTGTGCATTGTAGTAATCGATGGGTCATAAACCATACTTATTTACACTCACACCCATTATATATTCAGAGAAAGAGAGTAGAGAGACCTCACCTTCTAGATGGGTTTCCTCTTGAAAGGATTTATCAGGTCATATCTTGTGTCAAATAATGTTCGATGAGTTTTTATCTCGCTATTTTTTATTTTGTACATAATTATAATTTTCATGCATACATAATTAACATTAATCTATATATCCTAAAATATAAAGAGAAATAAAACCCTAATAATGTAGGTTTTGGATTTTTAAATATAGTTTTATCATATATGTCGTGATGACCTCTTTAGTGGCATACCCACAACAACTTACAAATCATATTGGTATTAGAGTACGACTATTTCAGGATATTGTGGAGATTTTTAGGTATCTACATTAGATATACCAAAGTTCTTAAATCACAAACCATGTTTGTCAAATATATGAAATACCCTTGTCATCGTACACTAAAGAATTTTTTGCGACTCGAAGCAAAATTTGTATATATAAGGCATAATATGTATTTCTTCATGTCCTCCATAAGAATTAAGCTCGAGATATTTGGATAAGAGGGGAGTTCTATTACAAGGGTGATCCATGTGGATATTGGTGGCCACCCATCTATTTGAATTGGACCCCAACCATTAACTATTTTAGGTTTTCAGTTTCCTTATTTGTAACACAATTTATTATTTATGGTGGTTTTTTGAGTCTTGATCTTCTGCAGCATTTTCGAGGCACTAAACGACGTTTTTTTTAGAAAAATAGGGCCAGCACAGGTGCTTCATCAATGTTGGCCATTCAAATTTGTAGTCCTCAAATAGATATTTCTAGCAAGGTATTGCATGCATCAAACAGAGATCGTATGCCAAAGTTATGACCTGGGGAAGTTGATGTACCAATTTACCCAAACAAGGCCCATAGTTTGGTGCTTCATCTCCTAGGGTTAGGTTTTTGGATGTTTAGGGTTTTTCATTATTTCTGAATAATAAATAGGCCTTTGAGCCTCATTGTAACATAGTTCAAAGGAATGTAGCCACCACATCTTCTCTCAAAGATAATCTACCATCACTTGAGCTAGTCTTATTTCCATTATGATTGTAAGCATACTTCAATATTTGATATTAATGAAATGAAGTGTTATTTCTACTGCATCTCTGTATTTATGGTTATATATGTAATTTGTTGCATTACTACTTAAATTCAGATCAGTGGTATCAGAGTGATCTGCTCTTTGTTTGTTTTTCTTTGCATGTCCCCAACAAGTTTAGGATATAAGGAGTTAGGGCTTGAACTAGTCGAACCTTTGAAAGACCAAGCTCACAAATCCCCATGGCCTTCCATGGCGAAAGAAAAGAAAGACGAGAGAGAAGGAAATCCTATCAAAATATTGCTCGAGGAGGCCCTTGAGAAGTAAAGGAATGTGATAATGGTTAACTTTGTCCAGATCCTTCAATGGTTGCCCACCAGCAGTGCATCCGCATCCAATAGCAACTCTAGAGGCACCACTCCTTTTAAGGTACAAGTAAATTTTGACTTTCCCATATTTTAGGGCCAAATAGATGCAGTCAAAGTCGATAAATGGTTAGATATGTTAGAAGGATGTTTTTTTGTTCATGATTTTTCTAGCTGGGAAAATATTACATTTTCTCTTCTCAAAGTCAACCCCGTGTCAATTACTAGTGGGAAACCTACTGTGAGCAGAAGGATGAAAGTATGACCTCACTTTTTTTAGCCACACCCACTTGGAATTTTTTTTCTAACACCATCAAGGAGTAGTACTACCATGTCAGGAGCTATCGGGATAAATACATAAAGTGAAACATGTTGTGGCAGGGAAGGGACCAAGATGTGCTAGAGTTTACCAATGTTTTTCATACCCTTTGCATGAATTTGGGTATAAAGGATTCTGAGAAACATTTTGTGTTCAAGTAATGTGATTGACTACATAGGTACATCTAGGATGAGATCGAGTTCCTAAATGTCTCCTCACTCAGCACGGTGTCTTGATACACTATTCAGATCGAGTATAGGCTTAAAGAGAAGAAACAATGCTTTGGATGTACAAATCCAAAGTAAGGGAAATGCGCCCCCAAGCCATAGAGCAAAGGTAAAATCCAAGGTTGGGAAACCTAGGACAACCCACCAAAGCTACAAGAAAATAACAACACCACAAAGCTGAAGAAGGAAATGGGAATGTGGTTTGAGTTCCGTGAAAATTCCACTCATAACATAAGTGAGTGTCAGGCCAAACAATCACTGGTGGACGAGCTGAAGGCTTCTAAATCAGATGCATGTTTCGAATCTGAGTTAGAACCTGACAAGGGGAATGACAAAGGGAAGAAGATTATCAATGTTGATCCCAACACCACCATTTCCAACACAAATATCTAGGAGGAACCCGAAGGTCCAGAGGAGGAGGAGTGCCTCTTCCACTCCAAGATGTTGGTAAAGGGTTCCCTGCTATAGTTCATTGTCAACAGTGAGATCCAAAAAGAACCTCATTTTAGAATAGGTCGTAAAGTAGTTGGTCTTACCAACCACAACCATACACCATTGGGTGGCTTCAACAAGGATGGGATCTTCATGTTAGCCAGTAGTGTTGTCTTCCATGCAACATCAAGCCCTTCATAGATGAGGAATTATGTGACATTTCTCCCCTTGATATTTGTGATGTATTATTAGGCCAACCATACTTGTGGAAGTGACATATTGTATATGAATCAAGGCCTCATGTTGTTATCGTTACCTTTGGAAATAAGTTGTACATGATACTGGATGTAGCACCACCTACCGCGATCTCTTTCGCTCCTGCAAAACAATGCAATAAGCTCATTTCCAAAACTAGAATTATTTTTTTCTTGATGATACACCGTCAGTGAAGGGATAAGATGATGGCCATGACCTCCAGACAAGGCCCCTCCACACAACAAAAATAGATGGACAAGGTCGTGGAGGAGTATGAGGAAATCTTCACCTCCCCCGTAGGGGTGCCTCTACACTGTCAGGTTAAACACTCCATCGATATGACCCTAGGTACTTCGTTTTCAAATGGACCAATATATCATCATGCTTTTCTAGAGAACAGTGAAATCAAGAGGCAGATTTTGGAGCTATTTCAAAAAGGTCACATCTGTCCGAGTTCATCGCCCTATGGTAGTCCAATCATGTTGGTACAAAAGAAGGATGTGACTTGAGACTATGTATTGACTATCAGGCACTAAAAAAGATCATTGTCTGGAATAGGTACCCAATCCCATAGATTGATGACCTTCTGGACCAATTCAAGGGGGTGGGGGGATGGGAATATTTTAGCAAGATCGACTTGAAATCTGGAGATCAGTAGGTACCAATCGAACCCTCCGATGTGTGGAAGACTAGCTTCAAAGCTAAGGAGGGTCTTTTTGAATGGTTGGTTATGCCTTTTGGGTTGATCAATTCTCCTACAACCTTCATGAGGCTGATGGATGGAATCCTAATATTCAACCAGAATTGGGAGGAGCACCTCCACCACATCCAATAAGTTCTCCAAACACTGCGACAACACAAGCTATGTGCCAATTTGGCTAAATGCACTTTTGGCATGACCCAAGTTCAGTATTTGGGATACATTATTGATGGATGGGGGGTGCATAGGGATCCATTCAAGATCCAATTATTTTTGGATTGGCTAGTCCTAAACACTCTAACAGAGCTCTACAACCTTTTGTGTCTTCCAAATTTCTACCAAAGGTTTGCGTTGGGGTTCTCTCATATCACTTCGCCCTTGAGTCAATTCACCAAGGGAAGAGTGAAAGAAAAATTATTTTGGTTTGAATCTCAACAGAAGTCATTCATAGGGTTGAAACATTTCCTCTACTCCACATTGATGCTCATGTTACCATACTTGCAACAACCATTTAAGATCGAGATAAATTCCTCTGACTATGCTATTGGGGAAATCCTTACTCAATAGGGGCATCTTGTGACATATCATATTGAGACACTTTTAGACATAGTCCAAAAGCATCCCACTTATGAAAAAGAGATGTATTCTGTTGTGCAGGCTTACCAATAATGGAAGCATTACATTTTAGGGAAGGAAACGATCATCCACATAGAACAGTGACCCCTATAGTTCATCCAGACATAAGGGAAGTTGTAGAATGATTGGCATAAAAAGTGGGCCACATACCAGCAACAGTTCCATTTGAAATTCAAGTACAAGAAGGGTAGCACCAATAATGTTGTAGAATGCCTCAGCCGACCACCGATCATGGCTTTAACCACTATACTCAACTCTTGTGGGAATGAGACTTTTGATTGGCCACTTCTCTACAAAGGCGACCCAAAATTCAGACACACATACTAGATGCTCTTGGAGGCTCAACAAGTTCTAGATTTTCACCTCTAGCATGAACTATTATGCCACCTGGGACACCTTTGTGTTCCTTCAAGCGAGTGTTCCAAGATGACTTGGGAAGTGCACTATAGTTCAGTCGTTGGATATTTTGGGGCCGCGAAAATAGTGGTAGTACTGCAGAAGTATTTCTATTGGCCGAATCTTCAATAGGATATCAAGAAGTACATTAGATTCTACACTCCCTCTGTAATTGCGAAACCGACCATCAAGAAGAAAGGCCTCTATACTCCATTGCCTACCCCTAGTCAACCTTTGAAATCCATCTCCATGGATTACATGTTGGGCCTTCCTTCTAATAAGCATGGAAAATCCCTTTTTTTTGTCGTCGACGCATTAGCAAGGATGGCCATTATGGTGGCCTGCAAGAAGAATATCACAGTAGAATCCATCGCTAAAATCTTCATTAAATGAGTGTGGGTACATTTTGGGATCCTGAAATCTATCATCTAATATCAGGATAATAGGTTCTTTAATACATTTTGGTCTAGTCATTGGTTGATGTTGGACACCAAGCTCACTAAGTCCACAACTTTCCATCTCCAAACGGATGGCCAGACAAAGGTCGTGAATGAGATAATTGTATACATTCTGTGCATGTACAACTCAAATCATCCATGCACATGGGATGAGAGCCTCCCCTATATCCAACATAGCTATAACTGGGCTATCCATAGCTCAAGTAACCATAGCCCTTTTCAGGTGGGCTTGAGATTCTAGCCACTATGCCCCATTATTGTAACCACACCATTTCGAGCTACTCAAGTAGATTCGACTCATGTCGACTCCAAAGCCAAAAAGGTAAAAAGTTTCATTGAGCACATCTAACACATCCCCTAGTAGGACCATGATGTTTTGAAGAAATCAAATGCCAAGTACAAGCAGCTATGTGATCAACGTAACATGCCACACAAGTTTAAGGTGAGCGACAATGTCTGGTTGCATTTGCAGAAAGAAATCCTTACGAGGGCCTATCAAAAACTCAGACCACTCTGGTATGGTCCTTACACCATTACTAAGGTTTTTGGAGACAACATATTTAAGCTTAGCACTCCCCCATTCCTTGGCCTGCACCCAGTGTTCAATATTGACCACCTTTGGCCAAACTTCCCACCATTGCTTGACACATCATACATTGTAGAATAGCTCACACCTACAAGTTAAATCTAAATGCATGCAACAAGACACAATTGATCATGTCATGGACATGCAGATCAAGAACAATTTACAACAGAGTATCCAACTATATTGAGTTATGGTGGTAGACTAGCTCCTTCACTTGGGAAACTGGCTCACCAGGGACCAAGTTCAGCAAAAACTTCCTCATCTCATGGAGGAACTCAACGCAATGGGGACCATTTCTTCCTAAGGGGGGAGGAATGATCCAAGTGGATATTTGTGGCCACCTGTATATTCCACTTGGGCCACCACCATTGTCTCTTTCACTTTTTTAGTTTCCTTATTTGTAGCACAATTTACTATTTTTGGTAGTTTTTTGGACCTTGAACATCCAAAGCCATTGTCAAGCCCTGAACAATGTTTTTTTGGGAAAACAAGAGCCAAAATGGATCATTGATTAATGTTTGTCATTGAAAACTTGTATTCCTTAGATAAATATTTCTAAAAAGGTACTGTGCGTGTGAAACAAATATTGTATGCCAAAGTTATGACCCCTGGAAGTTGATGTACCAATATACCCAAATGGGGCCCATAGTTTGGTGCCTCATCTCCTAGGGTTAGGTTTTTGGATGTTTAGGATTTCCATTGTTTAAATAGTAAATAGGCCTTTGAACCTCATTGTAACATAGTTTTGAGGCATGTATCTTCCACATCTCTTTTGAGAGATAAGCTACCATCGCCTGAATAAGTCTTATTTCCATTCTTTTTGTAAGCATACTTGAGTCTTTTATATTAATGAAATGAAGTTTTATTTATGATGCATCTATTTATTTATGGTTATATTTGTAATTTGTTTCTTTCCTTTTTAAATTCAGATCAAAAGGACAAATCATAGGATAGATCAAGGGATCAAGAAGAAACAAAGAACCAACCAAACAAATGATTGAAAAAAATCAACCTAGTTCAAGTGTGGTGAATCATTCATAAGCCCTATTCAAAATGGAAGTGAAAGTCAATATCAAGCTGGATGAAGGTGAGATTTACGTTCAGAATCTAAGTCACTAATGGTAGAAATTATAAGTTTATTTTAGTGTCCATCATGCTGAGGAAAAATAAAGGATTTCATTTCCATGGCTAAACTTAGAAGGTGATGCCCTCACTTGGAAGGAGAGCCACGTTGTCACCTTGAGGTTCGAGGGAGAAAATTTAGTGATTAAGTGCGAGGAATTCAAAAAACTCATAAAGTAAAAAAATTCACCCTATTGGTTATGTAAGGGACTAGTGGATCGAGTGGTACTACTTTAGGAGAAAGTAAGGGAAAAATGTACAAGAGTACACCACAACATACATAAACATTGTCATAATTTTGGGTATTTTTGCAAATAATAAAGATGTACTCCTCAAGTATTTGAGGGGTCTACACAAACATATACGAAATAAAGTGAAGTTTTTCAGGCCTAGATTGGTGGACGAGGCTTATGCACAGGCACAATACTTGGAGAACATATGCTTGAAGAAATTGAAATAAAGTGCATCCAAGTAGAAGGAGAAAGAACATGCTTGAAAGGGGGGACTATAAAAATATGGTAACCATAGCACACCAGTGCAAAGATCCTAGTAACCACTACAACATTGGTGGCCATACAATGGAGAAGTATTGGAAGTTGAATCCAGAGTTTAACCTGAAGAACAAAAAGGAACACAATAAGAAGAAGAACCTCATGGCCAACAATTTAAGAAACCAAGTTGAAAACACCTTGGACATGGATTAGAATATTTTTCTATTAGTCGATGTAGAAGGAGGTGAATTTGAGTAGCCTTCAACAAAAGGAAGAGAAATAGATGACCAAACTCTTCCACATAATTGATGCTCTATTTGACATAGTATTGCATGGTAATATCATTCAAAATGAGCTAGTCAACAAATTTGGATTGGATTTTTTTTATCATCCAAGCCCATATCCATTGGGATGGGTAAAAAATGATGTAGAGTTAAAGGTAGGAAAAGAATGCAAAATCAGATTTGTTGTTGATGCTTATTTTATTGATGAAGTAGAATTAGATGTGATTCCCCTTTATGTATGTCGACTGGTGTTTGAAAATACCTACATGTACATGTGAGATGCAATATTCATGTGGAGATCCAACTAGTACCAACTCGTCAATGATGGAAAATCATTCACCATCAATGTTTTACTATTTTTAAGAGAAAATAATTCTAAAGAAGTGTTACTAAGAAGAAAGGAATCCCTAGAAGGGTGTATGAAGAAATAGAAACAACAAGAAGGAAATTTTATACAATCATACAAGGATTTTTTCTAGGAGCCTAAAGGGTTACCACCTAAGAGGGAATTGGAGCATGAGATCTAGTTATTGTTTGAATCCCCATTGTGAAACATTAGGTTGTGTAGATACTTTGTTATAAAATAAAGTGAGGTGAATAAATAAATTTGACAACTACTAGACCAGGGTGTCATTTGATTGATTACGTTACCATTTGGGCCATGCATCATCATTGCACCAAACATGTAGGGTACTTCATGGATGTGTATAGATTATAGGGCATTCAAAAAAATCACGCTTAAGAATGGGTACCCGTTTCTCAGGATAGATGATTTGTTTGATTAGTTTCAACAAATGAAATAATTAATAAAGTTTCACTTAAAGTATGGATATCAATAGGTTTGAGTTAAAGAAAAAGATACCTAGAAGACCACCTTCAAAACTAGCAGGGTTTCTAGAAGTGCTTAATCATACCATTTGGCCTATGCAATGCACCAACTACATTTAATGAGGGTAATGAATGATATACTATGCCCTTTTATAGATTCATTTTTTATTGTCTATTTGGATGATATACTAGTATATAATTATACCTAGGAGGAACACCTCTCATATTTGACATAGGTGTTGGAAACATTAAGGAAGCACGAACAGCTATAAAATCTCAAGAACTGTGGGTTTGTACACGAGTATTTGGTGTATATCATGCATGTGATAGGTGGAGAAGGGATGAGGATAAAGCTTTCCAAGATTAATGTCATCATGAAATGGTTGGTGCCTATTAAGTTTTTTTAGGTTAGGAGTTTTGTTGGGGCAAAACAATACCTAAGGAAATTCATAGCCTTTTCTCCAATGGTACCAGTGCCACTCCATGCCATAAGTGAAAGAAGAAAGCATTTTCAATGGGGAAAGGGTCAACAAAGGGCCTTCGAGGACCTAAGGAAGAATATTATTCACAAATTGGTTCTGATATTACCATACGTGCAATAGTCTTTTGAAGTGGAGACAAATCCTAGTGGGCATGTTATGGGTGCAATCTTGATGTAGGGAGGAAGGCTTATATCCTACCATTTGAGCTATTTCAAGGGGAAATTCATAAATACCCTACCTACAACAAGAAAATGTATGCCCTAGTGTTTGTTGTGGAGAAGTGGAAGCATTATCTAATGGGAAAGGATATAATAATCTACACATATCACCAACCACTATAATAATTGTAGGCTGAGACGTAGCTACAATAAACCAAGCATATGGGGTTTCTACAATAATTTTATTTAGTGATTAAGTATAAGAAGGGAAGTAAAAACAAGTTGGTTCACATGATTTTAAGGATACCCACATAAAATATCATAGCTATTGGAATTTTGATGTGCATGGAACCATTTACACAAGAAACATTCATAGAGGGATACTAGAAGGATGAGGATTTTAAATAGGTGTTTTAATAGTTGTAAAACAAGGGTCATGCACATAGTTGAAAACATTGTTTGACCATGGTTAAGCTTCTTAGATCATTACTGACTATTAACAACTTATGGTTGATTAAATATGGAGATAGGGTTGTTAACATATATGGATAAATGATTGCGGTCATCCATTATTACCTGGCATGCGCATGTTGAATATGGGTGACCATATCTAACCATATTGAGAATTCTGACCATGTAGATCATGATTTCAACATTAAACTAAAGTTTTATATGATATAGCATCATTGATTATGATTTTCCATGGATCAAAATGTTTCTTATGATTGAATGTGGGCTGAATATGGTTGACCATGTTAAGGATGGTTAAGAATCATAGACTATGGCTAGCCATCTTAAACATTTATGAACATCTCTATGATGGTTGACCATAGTTGGACTATGGTTGAACATGGTTTGACTATGGTTGAACATGGTCTCCCTATGGTTGACCGTTACTTAACTATGGGTAATAATGGTTTGAATATGACTTACCATGTTGACTCATGGCTGACTATGTTCAACCATAATTAACTATACCTAACCTTGGTTTAAATATGGCTTCTGTAGAATTAACCATGGTTTGATTATGGTTTATTTTTCGTTGACTATGGTTACCACTTTTATGATTTTAGAAATTGATTAACCATGGTTTCAATATGGTTATATATGGTTGAATTTGGTTGTTTATGGTTTAGTTATTGTTAGCCATGGTTGATTATGGTTTATGATGCTTGACCGTGGTTTGACTATGTTATCCACGATTATCCATGGATGTTTATGTTTGAATTTTCTTGTTGAAAATGGTTCAGTATGGTTATCCATGGTTAATTATGGGTGTCTATGGCTGGCCATGTTTTCACTATGGATGGCCATTGTTTCATAATGTTCAAATGTGCAACATTGCAATCAAATCATCAATTATGCAACATATTGTAATAGGTACATATTAATATCTCTAATCTTTGTTTAGCAATAAAAAATTGTAATAGTAGTTAAAAAATAATAACACACAATTGAGAATGGGATCAATCTTGGATCTATGCTATTACATGAGTAATCAAGATCAAATATTTTGCAAACCAATTAATAGTGAGTAACTACAAGAAATTAGTAGGAATCTACAACAGTGACAACTAAACAATGTTAGACATAACTGTGGGAGAACAAACACAAACTACTACACTACCTTATTGATGTAGTGATTCATGCTAAAGAGGAAGGCACTTCCTCCTTATTAGTGAGTTGGTAATTCAAAAGAAGCAAACTAATACAATAAACTGCAATTGATCCATGAACCCATGAATTTTTTTTACTAACTTTAAGAAAATTACATATGCATAGTTCTCTAGAAGGAAAGCTTGTTTCCCTTGGGAAAGGTAGAGGGCGCCTATGTTTATAGATTCACATTGTTTCTAATTTTAGAAACAAAATCATCCATTAGAATATTTATATTCTTAGGGTTTCCAATGTGAGATCCTTATATAATAGATCACAACTAAGTTTTCGAGAATAAATAAAGTGTTGTAACCATATGTCTTCATTTAATGAGAATCCAACAATATAAAATCATAATTGTCATAGTTGAGTTGATTGTATTGCTAAAAAGTGGTCAAATCCTTGTTATCGCAATGTTATTGGTTGACGATGACTATGACATGGATTGGATCATTATATTTCTTGTCATCCACTTTGATGCTTTTAGAGTGAAAAAGTGGAGGAAACTAGTACAAAATGGCTAATTAGTTACTAAAAGAACAACTAAAATTTGCATATAAAGGACCATTTTTCAGTTGATGACCAATAGTAGCTAATTTATAGTATCTTATAATGTGACAACATTTTAGTCATTTTTAGCTTAGTCATTAATTGGTTGTGTCAATTTTAATGTCTAGTAGTATATTTAGCCATTAACTTGGTCATTAATTTGTTCATTAATTTAGTCATTGATTTAGTCATTAATTGCTACAATTAATGATGTAATATACAACAAAATATATTACTATATGATCACCTGAGAAAACCAGTTAATGACTAAAGAAATATGAGAAAAATGTTGGTCATGTTATAAGATACTGTAAATTAGCTACTAATAGTCATATATATGCAAATTTTAGTCATTGTTTGAAACCAATTAATGACCAAAGAAATATGAGTAAATTTTCATCGTGTTATAAGATATTGTAAATTAGCTACTAATAGTCATATATATGAAAAATTTAGTCATTATTCGTAATCAAAAATTTATTATTTGTAGTATTCATTTATATTTTTTTTATAGTTTCATATTCATTATATAAATCATTGATTTAGTAGTTTATATTAATTTCATTTACTTTCATAATTATAAATCACTAATTTAGTCATGTATTCATTTTATTTGTATTCATCATTAATCAACATAAAATACTAATTTAATAATTTTAGATTTATTTTATGTGTTCATTATTAATCAACAAAAATTAACTGGTATGATTTTGTGATTAAATTAAAAAATTGTCATACAATGTGTATGTTCATATAACATGAAAACAAAAAGTTACATATGTTAATTACAATACTAAATAATATCAAGTGCAACCATGAATAATTTCAACCACAATAATTATATTACATGAAATTTCAAGTATTACAATATGAGTTTCAAACTTAATATTAGTTAGAATACAATTAATAACTCAAGCAAACCCTTCCGCGACAGTAGCATAGGTGCGATAGGCATCTAGTGCAGTGATGTAGCCTCTCAAGCTTCGGTGTAGTCACGCTGACAGAGTCCATCTAATGAACATTTAGACGGGGGACGACAAAAGGCCTCCCCCCACAGGCAGCACTGACAATCGAAGCCCACACTGGAATAATGATGAAACTAATGGAACAACAGTACAGACGCAGAACCAATTTGGCCAGCAACAGGAGGTGGAAGATCTGAACAAAGGGAAGGAGAAGACCTCCATGGGACTTGAAGAACCCATAAAGGTGAAATTGTCCACATGCAAGCTCATCGAAGAAGATCGCCCCAAGATCAACCTACCAAGCCATCGAATCAACGCCCAAATATAGTTTCTGAAGGACCGTGTGCTTATCGGTAAATTCATTGGTTACTGGCCAACCAAGAAAGCCTTGCATGGATGGATTAGTTCAAAATGGAAACCAAGAGGGCATGTTACCCTAAAACTAGGGCCAAAAGGATTTTTCACTGCTATATTCAACTGCATTGAAGACAGGAATAGAATATTAGACAATGGCCCTTATTTCTTCAATGCAGCAAGTCTGTATTTAAGAGATTGGATTGAAAGATTCAATCCAGACAAGGAGGACTTCAGCTGGGTGCCAGCCTGGATACAAATGTAATCTTTGCCTCTTGAGTATTTGGATGAAGAATCGCTCAAAGCCATAGGCAATGGACTAGGAGAATTCATAAAGATAGCAGAAGAAACAAAACTCTGAAGGTACACCTCGTATGCTTGCATTTGCATATACATGCGACTCGACAAAGCCCTAACGGATTCAGTAAGCCTTATTCATGATGATTTTGAATGGATGCAACCCATATATTATGAACATGTTCCCTTTAGATGTAGAAATTGCCACACTCATGGCCATCTATTCCGTGACAATCCCTTAAATTCCTCCCCCAAAACTAGTGAACACTCGGAAAAATATGACTCTGAAGGGCTCACCAAGGTCGCTAATCGAAAGAAGCACACCAAAAATCCCCCTCATGTCCCCAAAAATCCCTCGCCCAATTTCTATGCACCCTCCACCAGTAACAACTTTGATATTCTATCACAACAAGCCATGCCAGAAGCAGAAATGGCCAAAATAGTTGAACCATCCAACATGCCATCCACCTTACATAAACTCAACGAGTTTAGTCTACCTTTGGATGCTAAAAAAATTGATCCAAAGAAAGCAGCCTCTCAATCCATCCCCTTCTAAGAGACAGATACAGTCCTAGGGCAGGCAAAAGGAATGCATATCGGTAGTATTTTATTATATCCAACCAATACAACTAACTCAATGCCTGAGGGTAGCCAACAAAGCTACATGGAAGAAGAATTAGAGAGATTTGAGTTAGGAGACCTAGACATCTTCAGTTTTGAACAAGCTTTTAGAAAGAAAGACTTCGATAAAATTCCGGACAGGAAGCTCGAAAATTTGGAAGTAGTCCTTTGAAGAGTGCATCAACTAAGAACCTTAGGCATACAACTAGGTAGCAGCTGGTGATGAGCCCCAAAAATGGATAATTATATAGTCTCATCCAACCTCCTAATTCGACTTAATATACCATTCTCATTAGTTTATTGCATGTTTTTTATTATATTTATGCTAATAGAGTGAATTGGGTTATTCATTATGCTAACAAGTCTAATGTGTGCTTTGTGCAGTGTTTTTGGTCAATTTTGAGACAAAATTAAAGGTTTTAATGAGCACTTGGCATCCAAATTCGTGGAGGAACAAGAGAGAGGATTTGTAGGAAGGTGCCCCATTCATTTATGGGCCCTTACCTCGAATTCTCCACCATCAGCTCGGAGTTCAAGGGCCACCACATCAATTATCACAAGGGCAGCCAAGCAAGTCAAATAGGACTGCTGTTAACTACAAGTTCTAGCAGCCGAGTCTCTAAAGTTTAGGAGGATTGTTGGGGTCCTCAATTTGTATAAATAAGAGGGCTTAGGGCCTCATTTTGGTTAGCCAGTAGTTAGTCACTTTGTAGGTAGAAGTTAGCTAGTTTGTAGTTCGATTTTAGTCAATAGATTAGCTTTGCATTTCAGCACCTTTTCAAGCTTTCCCTTGTGGACATTTTTTGATGTAACTCTTCCTTTCTTGCTCAATAAAGATGAATCCAGCTTTGCACCAGCTTTAAATCTCTCCTAGGAGGCTGTCGCTCTTGGGGTTGGCCCCATCTCAAGTGCCCAATACCTCCTTTGTTTACTTTCATGTGTCTTTGCTGGATTCCTAAAATAAAATCTGCTATTTAGATTTAAATCTTGTTTTGTTATTTAGATTGCTTTTGATGACTAAAGTAGCTTTCCATGTTCAGATTTGTTTGATAATTCAATAATAAGGAAAAAGCTCCAGAAAAGGGGGTGACAAACACCTTTGGTTTCACCTCTCCCTCATTGGATCAGGGGCTGGAATTGAAGTAACCGTGTTGTCCCAACAAAAACACTAGTTTTCTTTACCATGCAATCCTTAGTGTACTGTTTTCATTTGCAGAAGTTAGTTATGTGCTCAGATCTCTAAAATGTTTTATTTCATAGTTGATATACATGGGTTTCTTTCAAGATAAAGTTGTTGTTCATTCACTTTGTTGTTAGCTAGATTAGATTAGCTAGGACTTTGATTACTTGTAGGACTTTGTTGATTCAGTTGAATGTACACTGTACAGAGCATCTCAGCTTCATCAGAGCCAACTGTTCCATCTCCTAGCTAGGTTCCTCGTCTCACATCTATCCTTTTGCCTACGTAACCCTACCTTTTTGTGTAATCATTGTTTTAGCCTTCTTTGAGCCAAGTCAGCCTTCTACACCTTCTCACCACTCCATCCACTAGTCCCTGGGTCACTCCAGGCCCCTATTCTACCTCCATATCCATTCATGCATCTTCCCTCACTCACCCATCCTTTAAAATCCAATTTTTAAACATCTTGTAGAAAATCACAGAACATCTTGTAGAAATTCCAGAACATCCTGTACAACCCCTGCAGACTTCCTGTAGAAGCTCACAAATGAGGTTTCTTGATAGCCAAACTCTATGAAACTCTCTGGAACAGTGTGAGGGACCCCTTAGGCCCTCTCTGAACCTTCCCAACCTCTTCCAAGCATTTCCTTCCGCCGATCCACGTCTGCACAGTCAAAACTAGTAAAAGCACATGCATAATAATCCTACAAAGTCATTCAAAAATACAAAAAGATGTTTTCTTCAGATTTTATTATAAAATTAGCTTAGACACATGCATTTTACCTTCTGAAGTCAATGGCATCTCATTCAGTAGCTTGCATCTCCCTTCTTGCATCAGTAGGACTAGCTGGTAGAATTAGGGTTTGCGTTTCTTTTTGGCTTTCAGTTTGTTTCTGCAAGTAGATTAGCTTCCTTTGAATTAGCTTTCATGCATCAGTTAAAAAGCTTCTTCTAAGAGCTCATAGAAGTTGGCTTAAGCTCCTAACAAACTTGTGCCAGCTAACCAAGTGACAGCTGCGGCAAGAGCTAGTACTTGTGCATACAGCACCATCGCTTCCAAGTTTGTTCCGAACTACCGGGCTGATAAAATTAAAGAAGGGAGTCCTAGGAGTTGCAACATTATTGCTGCAATACTGGGGCTCACCACTTTTTTTGGCGCCGTTTTCAGGGAAGCGTCAGAGTATTGGTGATTGCTGCTATTCTTCTATTTTCTACTACAACCTTTTGCTAAGTAGTTTATTTCGTTTCCATTTTGTAATTTCATTTCCGCAAAAGTAGATTAGACATTTCCCGCGTTCATAGATTAGAATTTCAATTCCGCAATTTCATTTCTGCAAGTGTAGATTAGCATTTCAATTCCGCAATTTAATTCTGCAAGCGTAGATTAGCATTTCAATTTTGCAAGCGTAGACTAGCATTTCATTCCTGCAATTTCATTTGAGCAAAATAGATTAGTCCTTTCCTGCTTTCATTTCAATTCCGCATTTTCATTTCAGCAAGATAGTTAGTTGCAGTTCAATCTATTTTAGTTTTGCAGGTACAAGCAGAAAAAAGAAAAAATCAACCAAAAAGATTTCCTTTCATGCCTTGTAGGAGTAGCGATAATTTAGAAAAATGATTCAACAACACCCCTACTACTTCACACAGCCAACCTTCTCTCTTCTTTGATGGATGTGATTAAGAAGAACCCCTGGGTGGACATCAAGGCATATTTGAAGAACCTCTAGGGGAGAATAAGAAGAAAACATTCCTCTGGAGCAAATGGCTACAAGCAGAAATGTTTGGAGCAGTACCTTATCCAAAGATGAATTTGCAAATCAGATGGAAGATTTCAAGAGTGAGGTGAGGTAGTTTCTTGCCATGCAACTAGATACCTTACAGATCCAAAGGAAGCAAGAGGAAGCCAAGAGGGCTTTGGACATATTTTGTCCTAGGTGCACTATAAAGCATCCTAGGAATGAATGTCCAATGCACTCCCTAGAAGTGTGTTTTGTCTGTGAAGAATACCATCCTACAGATCAGTGCCCTTCCTTGCCTAGAATCAAAGCTACATATCAAAGGGCCAAAGAAGTCACTGAACCACTCTATTTCATGAACCAAAGGGGGTCACATGGACCCATACTTTACCAGCAGGAACTACAAGGGACATTCGAGACCTATTACGACCCATATCAAGCCACTTTCATGCCTTCTTGGGGTCCCCCTGCTCATCCTTCCTGGTTCACACCTCCTCCTTGTTCCTTCACAGATCCATATTATGCTCCTCCAGTTTCTCATTCATTTCACTCTTATGCTTAGCCACAGCCTCAGTGGAATGCACATCATCAGGGGTGGAGGCCCCAGTACAACTCTCCTCCCACTTCTTTGCCTCCACCACCTGCCCATCCACAACCCCATCCACATCCATCTCAAAAATACACATCCACTCAACTACCTGTACCACCATTCCCAAAACCACACAATGAAGTAGCTCAATCCAATTGCAAAGTTGAGGCACAACATGTCCAAATGACTCCTCTTGAGCTCAATGATCTTCACCATAGCTCAGGAAGAGTATTGCAAAAAAGAGATTATCTTGAAAGCATTGAAGGACCACATCCAGCAAAAGAAGACTCGAAAGAGGAGATCAAAGAACCACATGCTGCACTTGATGAAGAGAAGAGATCAGAATCAGAGATCGAGAAAGTTCCCTCATGGTTACCATCAAATCCTCCATGTATTCAAGAGAAAGATCAGCAAAAAGAGGAAGATGAGAAAGTCATGGTAGAAGGTGATATGGAACATGATCCAGATCAGCAAAAGGACCAAGGATATCAGAGCTACATTGAGATATGGTTTCAGACGGTCACTAAGTTGCAGCCGTACTCTCTTCCTCAGCTATGTTTGATCCCTTCAAAGTCAGATCATTTGGTCTCTGAAATCCGGATAGCTGTCAAAGCATGCATTTCAAGCCTCCACATCATTTTGTCTCTAATCTCGATATGCACATGG
>APFE030176948.1:43723-88361 GCA_000404065.3 Pinus taeda
TAAAAAAAAAAAAAAAAAAAAAATTGAAAATAAGAGGAAAATAAAGATCTTAGGTGAAAACCTCCTCGGAGGCGCCTCAGATCGGCTCATTGATTGAAAACCTCCATGAGGTAGTCAATGGGTTAGAAAAAAGATAAAAGAAAAAAAGAATAAGATCCCTAGATGAAAACCTCCATTGGAGGCGCCTGGGGTAGGCAATTAGGGTGAAAACCTCCATGAAGCGCCCTAGTTGTTTTAAAAAAAAAAGAGAGAAAAAAAGAAGAAAAGAGAAAAAGAAAAAGTAAACATAATTTCCATTGAATAATTGCAGGTTGCAAGAAGGACATTGCAGGTCAGGATGATCACTCAAAACAAAGACAGGAAGTTCTGGGCTTTCTACAGGAAGCTACAGGCATTTCTACAGGAAGTTCTGTATTTCTATAGGAAACATCCTGTAGAACCTTCAGGCGAGCCAGATTTGATTTTGGAAGGGAATCTAAAGCTTGGAATCTATTGGTTAGGCCTGCAAGCATCCATGTTTCCATTCCTCACCCTTTTCCATCATTTTTTCCACCTCATTGTGCTTCTTTTATGAAAATTGTGTTTTCTACAGGAAGTTCTGTGTCTTCTACAAGAAGCCTACAAACAAGCCAAAATCGATCTCCGAAGAGGACCATAAGGTTAGGAATCTGTCCATGAAGCCTGCAAGAATCCATGTTTCCATCCCTCACCCTTCTCCATCATTATTTCCATCTCATTGTGCTTCTTTCCTCAAAACTGTGTTTTCTACAAGATGTTCCTGTAGAAATTATAAGAAGATAAAAATGGATTGCAAAAAGGTAGTTTGGCGAACACGATAGCTTCCTCAAGGGTTCAGAAGTCCTGCAATTTTCAAACTCTTCCTTCATCATCTCCATGCCTGCATCACAGCCCAAGCTCAGTTTTTTAGTCCATGCAAAAACTTGCAGAATGCTTTGAAGAAAAAGATACATAGAACATAATTTTTTTTCCATAACTTGAAAACCGTGCATCCATTTACAAAACCGTTTTACAGGGAGTTGTATAGGGATGATGGCAACATGCCCGAGAAATTTCAGCCAATTCTGGTGCACGGTTTCCAAGAAATTAGCCTCCATCACCTCCAACCATTTTTGCATTTTCTCCATATCCATGCATCCGTTTTAAAACTTGTTTCATGGGGAGGTTCATATGGGTGTTAGTAACCTACCCAAGCAGTTTCAATGAATTCTGATGCACGGTTTCTGAGAAATTTATCTCTGTAATATTCACCCATTTCCCATTTTCCTCGAAATCTGTGCATCCATTGATCGTGATTTTTCTAAGGGAGGTGCATAATGATGATAGGAACATGTTCAAAAAGTTTTAGATCAATCCGGTCTATCGTTCAGGAGCAATGGCGAAAACAAGTTTCTAGCCTGTGAAAATTCAACATCAGCAGCTTGAGGGTGCAGATCTGAACGTGAAAACAAATTTTTGCAACGTAGATCTGACCAGAGGACATCTGCACAAGGAAAACAGCCATGAATCAGTAACCAAGCCATAATGCAACCATAGAAACACATGCAGCAGCAAAAAGCACCTCACAGTAGCCACATTTGACTTCAAGGTACGTGACTAAACCTCGTTCCTCTAATTGCATGAATGTAATTTGGAAACTGCATGAGCAATGAGATGGTGGTGATTAAAAAATTGGTGGCCAGCTAACTGGCCACCCTCATCCAGTTCTCTAGTGCTCAGCCAGAAATCACGCAGCATGCATGTACAGGTAACTCATGTGAAATAAAAAAAAAATAGGTAGTGGTGACTGTTTAAGCTTCAGCGTGATTGATGGACGTGATTATAGGGAGAGAACAAACAGTTATACACTGCAGTGGGGACCAACAGTCTACATGGGGCCAACGTGCAGTGGCCAGCTCACCCTCCATCAACGGAAATCTCCATAAAACAGCCAATCGAACTCTCACCTTTGTTGTTTACAATTTATCATCATCTTTGCAGTTGCAACAAGCTCCATACCTGCTCCATAGTAGCAAACCAAGCTTTCTCGACCATTTTTTAAACCCTCCTGCTTATTGGCATTCTACAAGAAGACATTCTATAGGAAAGTATAGCAAAGGATTCCAGAGCAGAAAATCCCGAGTTTTTCTTCATCAAATTTGGAGCTTAAAGAGAGGTAGGCTCATAAACACCATTCCCATGCATGATATTTCGAAAGGTGGTGAACTAGCTTGTTTGAAGTGGGGAAAATTAAAACCAGTCTGCCTGTGGGTCAAGAATGGTGGTTTGCTTATATGATACATAGAATTTCTTTTAAATGGTGTTGTGTTGTACTCACCTCCATGATTCCTATTAACAAACTCTCCCCACTATTATGACAAACCGCCATAAGGCTCACTTATGCACGTATCAATTTTTTGTGTGACTGTTATATGATTGGTATAAAAATTTGCTCTACACTCTGTCTGTGAGAGCTTCATTCCCTTTGACAAGTTGAAGTCTTGGGCGGCAGCAGTATTTTAACCAGAGAATTGGTGAAAGGGGGAGATACAAACAACAGAGAAACCCTGACCTGAGAACCAAGGGGGAAAACCACATCTGAATTTCCAATCTAACCAGAGCTCAAGCCAAAAACAGGGTATCTTCACCATGCCTGGAGGGTTTATCAGAAAGGAACCCTCGGATTCCAAGAAATTGAGAGAAACTCCTGAGGTGGTAGACCTGTTTACCCGTGCAAAGTGGATTACCTTCTGTGATAAAATCCAAGGTCACGCTGATGAAATAACAGAGGAGTTCCTAAGGTCCCTACAGCCCAAATCAAAAACATTGGCAACTGTAAATTTCAAGGGATTGACCTTGAAACTCACCCCACAACTCATTAGCTGGGTCACTAAATTGCCATTGGGGATGCCCTGGGATAAAGAGGAAAGGAAATTAGGCCAAAAATCTAAAAAGGAATTCTTCCTACCAGAAGAACAGTTTTCAGAGGATAAAAATGGAGTTCAGAGAGCTAGCTTACAGCCATTTTGGAGTGAGGTCAACCTTCAAATTATGAAATATATTACCTGTGAGGGGCAATTTAGTATTGTGTATGGGTATCACTTCCGCTTGTTAACTGAGCTTAGGCATAAGATAGATTTGCCCTTAAAACAAAAATTGAGCATCCCATACTTCCTCCTGCAATCATTGATTGAGTGTGGCACAAAACTGAAGGAGGGGACACCAGAACAGCTGGCTCATCATGGGCTCATCAAGCTCCTCGTAGAAGATGCCCTCCATACTTGTATTTTCCCTATCTCCTGGGAGATTTTCCGTAATATGACCAAGAATGATGATATCCAGACTCTGGTAGAAGAACTCACTTCATCCAGCAGTGAGGAGAAGGAACATATTGAGGCAGAGAAGAAACCTAAAGGTAAGGAAGCTAAGGGTAAGAAAACCCAGGACAGGCCATCACAAGAAAGGCCACAAGAACAACAAAAGGAAAAGCAAGAAAAAGGACAAGCTGTTGAGGCCAAAGCTGGGAGTAAAATAAAAACACCAACGCCAAGGGAGGAACGGTTGCAAACCCGGGCAGAGAAGACTGAAAGGATGCAAACAACACCCAAGGAAACCATAGCACAAGTCAAAGAGAAGGCACCCCCAACCAACCAAGCCAAATCAGGGAAAACTGGTTCTACAGGAATCCAGCAAACTGTTTCTACAGGAAGCCAGAAAACTGCTTCTACAGGAAGCCAAAAAGCGGCCACTACAGGACTTTCTACAGGAAGTCTGGAGAAAGGGTAGCAGAAGGAGAAATTGGCCGAGATATTAGCTAGGGTGGTAGCAGCTGTGCTGGCCACCCTAAGCACATCCCCCAAGAAGAAGGAGAAGCGAAAGAGGGAGCTTCCATTATATTTTAAGGCAAGAAGGAGCATGCAGATAAGAACTGGCAGACCCCAACCACAGTCAAAAGAGCCAATCACAATTGTAGACAGCTCAACTACACAAAAGGAGAGGTCCCCCTCAAAGGCATCCATCACCTATGAATGAGGAAGATCGTAGACATCCACCTGGAGAGAAAGAATGAAAAGGTTGGACATAAAGACCTCTCTACAGGATGTTGAGACAATTCTACAAGAAGCTGGGAATTCTCTACGAAAAGGAGCACAGACAGTGGGAAGAAGCAGAGAGAAAAGCATGGTTTCATGACCAAGAAGAGGACATCACTTCAGAATCTTGGCATGACAGGGAGGCCACCAGGGCCATCAACGATGAAGAGATAGATTAGTTGCTCAGAGGATGAGCAATACTTTCAGTAGGGGATGATGATGAGCCCCAAAAATGGATAATTATATGGGCTCATCCAACCTCCTAATTCGACTTAATCCACCATTCTCATTAGTTTATTGCATGTTTTTGATTATATTTATGCTAATAGAGTGAATTGGGTTAGTCATTATACCAACAAGTCTAATGTGTGCTTTGTGCAGTGTTTTTGGTCAATTTTGAGACAAAATTAAAGGTTTTAATGAGCACTTGGTAGCGAAATTCGTGGAGGAACAAGAGAGAGGATTTGTAGGAAGGTGCCCCCTTCATTTATGGGCCCACCTTGAATTCTCCACCATCATCTTGGAGTTCAAGGGCCACCACATCAATTATCACAAGGGCAACCAAGTAAGTCAAGTAGGACTGTTGTTAACTACAAGTTCTGGCAGCCGAGTCCCTAAAGTTTAGGTGGACTGTTGGGGTCCTCAATTTGTATAAATAAGAGGGCTTAAGGCCTCATTTTTTTTAGCCAGTAGTTAGTCACTTTGTAGGCAGAAGTTAGCTAGTTTGTAGTTTGATTTTAGTCAGTAGATTAGCTTTGCATTTCAACACCTTTTCAAGCTTTCCCTTGTGGACAGTTTTTGATGTAACTCTTTTTTTCTTGCTCAATAAAGATGAATCCAGCTTTGCACCAGCTCTAAATCTCTCCTAGGAGGCTGTCGCTCTTGGGGTTGGGCCCATCTCAAGTGCCCATTACCTCCTTTGTTTACTTTCATGTGTCTTTGCTGTATTCCTAAAATAAAATTTTCTATTTAGATTTAAATCTTGTTTTGTTATTTAGATTTCTTTTGATTATTAAAGTAGCTTTTCATGTTCATATTTGTTTGATAAGTCAATAATAAGGAAAAATCTCCAGAAAAAGGGCCAACAAACACCTTTGGTTTCACCTCTCCCTCATTGGATCAGGGGCTGGAATTGAAGTAACCGTGTTGTCCCAACAAAAACACTAGTTTACTTACCATGCAATCCTCAGTGTATTGTTTTCATTTACAGAAGTTAGTTATGTGTTCAGATCTCTGAAATGTTTTATTGCATAGTTGATATACATGGGTTTCTTTCAAAATAAAGCTGTTGTTCATTCACTTTGTTGTTAGCTAGATTAGATTAGCTAGGACTTTGATTACTTGTAAGACTTTGTTGATTTAGTTGAATGTACACTGTGCAGAGCATCTCTACCACTCTTTCATCCACCTGACCTTCATCAAAGCCAACTGTTCCATCTCCTAGCTAGGTTCCTCGTCTCACATCTGTCCTTTTGCCTACGTAACCCTACCTTTTTGTGTAATCATTGTTTCAACCTTCTTTGAGCCAAGTCAGCCTTCTACACCTTCTCACCACTCCATCCACCAGTCCCTGGGTCACTCCACACCCCTATCCTACCTCCATATCCATTCATGCATCTTCCCTCACTCACCCATTCTCTAAAATCCAATTTTTAAACATCCTGTAGAAAATCACTGAACATCTTGTAGAAATTCCAGAACATCCTATAGAACCCCTGCAGACTTCCTGTAGAAGCTCACGAATGAGGTTTCTTGATAGCCAAACTCTGTGAAACTCCCTGGAAGGGTGTTAGAGACCCCTTAGGCCCTCTCTGAACCTTCCCAACCTCTTCCAAGCATTTCCTTCCGCCGATCCACCTCTACACAGTCAAAACCAGTAAAAGCACATGCATAATAATCCTACAAAGTCATTCAAAAATACAAAAAGATGTTTTCTTCAGATTTCATTATAAAAGTAGCTTAGACACATGCATTTTACCTTCTGAAGTCAATGGAATCTCATTCAGTAGCTTGCATCTTCCTTCTTGCATCAGTAGGACTAGCTGGTAGAATTAGGGCTTGCTAGGGTTTGCGTTTCTTTTTGGCTTTCAGTTTCTTTCCGCAAGTAGATTAGCTTCCTTTGAGTTAGCTTTCATCCATTAGTTAAAAAGATTCTTCTAAGAGCTCATAGAAGTTGGCTTAAGCTCCTAGCGGAATTGTGCCAGCTAACCAAGTGACAGCTGCAGCAAGAGCTAGTACTTGTGCATACAACACCATTGCTTCCAAGTTTGTTACGAACTATTGGGTTGATAAAATTAAAGAAGGGAGTCCTAGGAGTTGCAACATTATTTTTGCAATACTAGGGCTCACCAGCTAGGATGGAAAAATATGAACAGAGATGGTAAGAAAAGGGGCAGAAAGACATATCTGCAAAGAACCATTCTCATTGGGGAAATTTTGGTGGAGTCAAGTAGATGCTCCAAGTTAACCAAGTACTACAAATTGTTACCCACTAGTCAACCATGAAGCTCATCTCATGGAATTTAAGAGGGCTCAATAGTCCTAGGAAATACAGAATGATAAAAACATGATATAGCACGACAAACCTCATATCTTCTTCATGCAAGAAACAAAATGCAACAGTAGAACATTGGGCTCTATTCTATCCAAAGCTTGGCCACGATGTCAAAACGTTATGGTAGATGCATCTGGTGCATTGGGAGGACTCGCCATCACTTGGAATATGCAAGCTATATTACTCACAGACTTTCATGCCTCTCATCATCTTATACAGGCCACCTTTCACATTATAGGAACCAATATACATGGTCATCTTTCAAATGTATATTTTCCTCAGGACTCAATGTAAAAGATTGAGCTGCTAAATACTTTGGAAGCTCTCAAGTCCATCAAAACCCACCCACTATGGATTACAGGCGGGGATTTCAACATGATTACTAAATTGGAGGAAAAAAAAGGTGGCAGACTTAAGTTGGACAATTATGGTAGATGCTTCAGAGACTATATAAAAATCAACTGGTTGATAGACTTGCCATTCAATAATGGAATCTATACTTGGAATAACAAAAGGTCAGGATCCCAACAAATTGCATCTCGGCTGCACTGATTTCTCATTTCAAACAATTCCATTCATTTGGGAGGTGACATCACAGCCTCAATCCTATCTCTGTCAGGCTCAGCTCATTGGCCCATTTCACTTCAGTGACAAAGACCAGGAAACTCTACTAGAAAGCCTTTCCAATTTGAAGCTTTCTGGCTCTCACATCCAGATTTTAAAAATATAGTCAACATTGCCTGGGAAAACTTCACTCCTCCTGAAGGGTCAATTATGTATCAATTCCAACACCAACTAAATAATCTTGAAAAGCAAATCAAGCAATGGAATCACTCCACCTTCGGTAACATTTTTCAAGCTCAAAAAATGCTTGAGCAAAGCATGAATGAACTCCATCAGAGAATTATTAAAGGTGAAAGAACCGAAACACTAGCAAATCAAGAACTAGATCTACTCACTTAGCTAGAAGACAGAAGGAAGCAAGAGGAGATACTATGGAAACAAAAATTGAGAATCAGATGGTTACAACAAGGGGAAAGCAATACCAAATTCTTTCATCGCACCACCATCTAGAGAAGAATGCGTAATACCATTACACATCTTCAGAATCAGGAGAAAGACTGGAGAAATAGGAAGACATTGAGAGAGATCTCCTCACCCATTTTAAAATAGTACATCAAGAGCCACTAACAGATAGGAAACTTTCTATAAACAAAATCCTTCAGCATATACCAAAAATCATCACATAAGAGCACAATCAGCTATTACTTCGACCGATCACTCTGCTGGAAGTAGAATCAGCAACAACTCAACTAAAAGACAAGAAAGCACCTAGACCTGACGGCTTCACATCCAACTTCTTCCATCATTTTTGGGATCTCATTAAACTGGAGGTCTGGAAGGTAGTAGATGAGTATAGAACTATGCACTGGCTTCTTCCTTCTCTAAATTCTACATTCATAGCTCTCATCCCCAAAAAAGAATAGCCAAGCACTTCGGAGAAGTTCAAACCCATAACACTCTGTAATGTTATATATAAAATCATCTTGAGGGTCATTACCAACTGCCTCAAGCTACTGCTCCCATTACTCATCTCGCAGGAACAATCAGAATACATGGAGGGACGTCAAATCCTTGATGGCATAATCCTGATGCATGAGATCATTCACTCCTTAAAGCATAACAAATAGGAAGGTATTGTTCTCAAAATTGATTTATCTAAAGCATTTGATAAATTGAGCTGGACATACATAAAACAAATGCTCATTGCCTTTGATTTCAGCCCGACCTGGGTCAGATGGGTTATGAATCTAATATTCTCCACTTTTTTGTCCATCTTAGTTAATGGTGTCCCATCACGCCCCTTATCCCCCCTAGAGGAATTCGTCAAGGATATCCCCTCTCTCCCTTTATTTTTGTCCTCATGGAAGAAGGCTTAAGTCGCCTTATAAAGCATGCTCTTCACTCCCAAGACCTCAGAGCCATCTCTGTCCACAGTACATCTGCCATCACTCATTAACAATTCATGGATGATAATATGTTGTTTGGGCACCCCTCAATCCACGAAGCTCATTCTCTCAAAGCCCTGTTAGATACCTTCTGTCTAGCTTCAGGAACCCTAATAAACACTGTTAAGTCTCAAATCTTCTTCTTTCACACTCCCCCTATAACCCAAAGAGTCATTTCCCAAATCATAGGCTTTTCTATTGCCAATATACCCTCCAAATACTTTGGTGCACCACTAATAGACTCACCTATAAAGCATGCATCCTAGCAGCTTCTCCTAGAGAAAATTGAAAGTCGCCTACCTCTATGGACTTACAGAGCCCTCAATATGGCAAGTAGGCTAGTTCTGGTCAAATCTATACTACAAACTATGCCTCTATGCCTCTTCTCAGTTCTCACAGTGCCGAAATGGGTGCTCAAAAAGATCAAGGACATGCAGTGAAATTTTCTCTAGGGATCCTCAAGGAAAAATCACAAATGGGCACTAGTAAAATGGTCGATAGTTTGCACACCAAAAATGTAGGGAGGCCTTGGATTGCGGGATCCTAAGCACAGTAATGCATTGATGTGGGCAAGATTATGGTGGCAATGGGTATCAAGCCCACACACATCATAGGCCAAACTTTGGACTGCAAAATATGTGAATAATAGACTACTGGAAGAGCTGATCAGAATCACCAATACTGATGCAAGCTCTCTAATTTGGAATGTAGCAAAACAACATAGAGAAAAAATACAGCATCACAGTTTCTAGGAGATAAGAGATGGTGGCACTGCCCGATTTTGGGTTGACTCATGGCAACAATGACCCAAAATGTTAGAAGCCATCCCTCCTAAAAATATTGAGGAAAATTCCATTAACCAGAGTGAAAAAGTCTCTCAACACTAGACTTAATACATCAATCAATGATTCAGGCAATGAACAAAATCCAAACAGATAATTCATCAAGAAACAAAAGACTATTACAAAGCAACGCACATGGAGCTCACTAATAGGAAAATTAGATATACAAACAAGAAAAACATTTTAGGATGGGGATACACCCTATGAGGAACATTCACAACAAAGGAGGCATATGGGTTGATGCTACAAGCATAGGTACCAGTGGACCCTGTTTGGGCATGCATATGGACCCCCGGAATATGGCCCAAAGTGTATACTTTCACATGGCTGCTATATCATAAAATAATTCTTACATGGGACAATATCATTAAAAGAGGGTTCCATGGACCTTCATATTTCCCCAATTGCAAGCAGAAAAGCGCAACCATTCAACACCTCATGGATTCTTGTAACTTGGCCAGCTAATTATGGGAAAAACTCAACTTCAGGTGTCAAAGAGCTTGCAGAATCTCGTGGGACATCACAAGTAGCATTCATAATTGGGCCCCTGCTCCCTATAATAGTAAGCTTCTAAATTCTCTATGGACAATCCTACCGGATCTATTTCTATGGACAATTTGGAAGCAAAGAAACAAGAGAATCTTTAAAAACCAATGCACTCCCCTGGACATCATTTGGAGAAATTTCTACGAGAACATTCAAGAAACCTTGGCTCTCCAGAAATGGTAAGTAGAGGACCTCCCCACTCAAGCACGAGAATAGAATATTTGGGAGAATTGGAATATACAAATTCCATAGGTTCAGGATGATCACAACATATCCACTACCACTACTAGGCCATCCACTTAATGGAATACCCCTCCAACAAATGTGATCAAACTAAATTTTGATTGGGCCTCAAAAGGCAACCCAGGAAAAGCAGGATATGGAGGCATATTCAAGAATCATGAAGGCAAGCCTCTATTACTATACTTTGGATCAATTGGCTAGGATATGAATAACTTAGCAGAACTAGAAGGATTATGGCATGGAATGTGTTTGGCTCATCAACATAATTTTCACCCTGTTATAATACAAGGGGATTCCCAAATTCTCATTAGCATGGCCACCCAAATACAATTGGGGACCTCGGCTTCGAAAGTGGCTACTAGTTGGAGATTGGTGGCTCATTTAGAACTAATTGAACAATGGCTAAAAAACAGGAGAGTTATCACCTTCACTCATGTCAAGAGAGAGGGCAACAAGGTTGCTAATCTATTGGCAAATATAGGGGTAGATCATGACCAAGTACTCCAATTAGGATCCCTCACAATCCTTAATGATAGAACACAATTACAGGAATGTACTGACATGGTGCAAAACGAAGCAAAACTCTCGGATGTGGGTGTACACAAGGACTGAACTGACGGCAAACAAACGAGATGGAAAGTGGCATAGACACATGGCCACCCGTAAACCCACACATAAAGCCATAAAACCGCCTCGCAGTAGTAGTAAATTCCATTTAATTTGGCACTTGAATCAACTTGGTCATGCCAACCTACCTCAACTCTGCATCATGGCGCCCTCAAGTAATATACTACCCACCTCCTCTGTCTCTAATCCTATGCCTCTAAGTTTCCAATGTCCTCTGGTTGCAGTGGAGCCAAGTTCATGTACTACTGTGGACAAGTGCTGCAACATTCTCTATTGCATGGAGTTTGGATAGGGCATCCATTATTCTCAAAGTATAATCTACAACCTAATTCTCAATTCTGAGCTTGCTGAGCCTTCTATCTATGAGCCCAACTCAGTGTTGACCTCTCGTAGGCATTCTCTTTGTCCCCACACCATCATGCCCCGACTGTGCCATAGAATGCGTAGCAGAAGAGGTAGCAGCAGAGGTAGACTACCTGATGCTCCACCTTCACTAGTCTCAAACTCCTCCGCCCCTTCGGCTAATTACATCTCAGGTTATTATCCATATACACACAGTGGAAAAAGCTACACAAGAGCTATCCACTCCCACCCTTCACAAGAGGCCATTCTAGCCACTGACATCCCTCCAGCTCTCAGAAACCCCATCATTCGGCCCAATTCATCTACCACTTCTCTCTGAACTAGCCACTCATCAAAGCCACCATCACAGTCACCTTCCATGAGGAGCCATCCTGCGACGAAGGACGCCCAACCTACACAATGGAGAAGAGGGACAATGCTCATAGCAAGACTTCTGCAGAGGAGAAAAATCAAGAACCTTAGGCAAAGGATGACACGGTCACATTGCAAAATGACGAGGATGACTTCGATGAATATAGATGTTTCATTACTGAAGAACACCCGTTAGCTAAAGAAGAGCCTTGAGCACCGCATGACACATGACTCACTACGTGTCTTCAGTTTTGAGATTTTTGGAAATCACATCTATAGGTTCATTTTATGAATTTTTGAGAAATTCGTTAGTTTTGAAAATGAAGTCAACACAATTTTGCTACATTTTCATATGTTGGTTTCCCCTGTGCAGGTAGCAAATTCTTTTTCTGGACTGGATTAGTTTCCCATTTTTGGGCAGTCTCAATCTCATTTTTGATGTTATATGCCATGAACCTTGGCACTGAACTGTAGAGGCCAAAGCCTCCCTATATCATTATGTTACAGTAATAGATTTTAGACTTATTTAGAAAAGAAAAAATATTAGTTAGAATACAATTTACACATGAAATATCACTTCAAAACATTACCATTGTGCTACTAAGGAATTGCAGGTGAATTCACCAACTCTAGAGATTTGACCATTAGTATGTACATGTGTTTCTCATGTTGGATATTGCCTTGGTGGTCGTAGTTCTCCATTGTCAACAATAGATGCAGGAAACGGAGCATTCGAGACACTTCCTCTTGATGGAGATGATGTAGTTGAATCACTCGAAGCAAGTACTTCTGGTTCATATGGACGTGTGTCCCTTAATAAAACAAAACCTTAGCATGCTAGCTTAATGAGAAAGTATATACTACCTTCAAAAAACTTGATATACTTTTCTTGTGTTGGTACAACCCTAGCTAGATTTGTAATAACCTTTGATGATGGTTCCACTTTAGTTTTCTTATCAGATGTACTATCAACCAGCAAGAATAACCAATACACCGAGACCAATAAATTTAATGTATACTGATAAGTGAGTCTGAGTGTATGTGTACACATAGAGAGAAAAATGATAAAAAAATTTATTAACTACATCATATTGGTTAGAACTTAGATATACACAACGCAAAATATATAATAATTTCTTGACTACTCCAATTCCCCACACACCCAAATGAGGTAGCTTGATGGTAAAGAAGGCATGAACTAAATAGATAGAGATATTAGTTAAGAGGGGGTACATGTGGCTGAAATTCCATATGTGTGAGAAAATTTATTGATATTTATTTGAATTATAGTGGAAACCATACCATGAGTAAAAATGAGTTGAGATTGATATTGATTATATAAATCAACTCTCAAGGCTATTTTACCAGTGAAATATGATTTTGCAAACTAGGGTCTAAAACCTTCCAAGAGAATTTTGAGGCATCAAATAATGCTTTTTAGGGGTAAGACTTTGTCACTTTATCATAACCCTTTTTTTTTCATATTCTACACATAAATACCTTTCCAACAGTACAAGAATTGAGTCAATCAAAGTCAGTATGTGAAAACTATGACACTTAGAAATTGACTTTCCTATTTTGACAATCATAATTTGACAGGTTATGATATTGGCCACAATTATTCATTGAAAAGTTCTTATCGAAATTATTATCATGAATAAGACTCTACAAGAGTCCATATTGAAACTTTGGTTAATATTTGAGGTAGTCAAACCTAGCCACTAGTAGGTTATTGAGTTGTGTTATAATTGGGCCACTAGGAGGAAAAAGGGTTCTATTCTTTTGAGTGTAGTTGTTCCATATATTAGTGAAAATATATGAGAAGGATAGGAGATATAAAGCATAGAGAGGAATTTTGTACTTTATTATCTCATGGGAAACATGCCATACTTATTTCTACTGACAACCATTTTATATTTAGAGAAAGACAACATAGCAACCTCACTTTCCAGCTCTGTTTTCTCTTAAAAGGGCTTCCTAAGTCATATATTGTGTCAAATCGTGGTTTGTGACTTTTATTTCAATATTTTTTATTTTATAAATAATTTTATTTGCATGCATACATAATTAACACTAATCTATAGATGTAGAAATCTAAAGGGAAATAAAGCCATAATAGTATAGATTTCAAGTTTTCAAATATAGTTTTATCAGATGTGTTGTGACAAATTTTCCAATGAATGGTTGTTTATGGATCATATTGGTATCAAAGTATAGTTATTTGTGTATATTGTGGGGATTTTTAGGTGATCCAGATCATCTAGGCCAAAATTTGTAAAACCCTAATGATTACTAACAAATTTATTGAATTCCCCTCATAATCTTGCAAAGGAGAGGTTTTAAGACCTAGAAGAAAAAGTTGCAGATATAAGTTCTAATACAAATCTCCTCTTATCGGCCCTGAGCATTAAGCTCGACATATTTGGAGATGATGGGGGTTGTAATGGAGATGATAGATTAGATGGGATATTAGGAGATTTAGTATATCCATGTAACCAACTAAAGAAAGGACTTAAAAAAGATCAACCCAATTCAATTGTTGTTAATACATCATGGTCCTTGTTCAAAATGGATGCAAGGGTCGATATCAAGCCATAACAAGATGATATCATTGCTTTGAAGCTAAATCACTAGTTGTAGGAATTGGAAGTTTATTCCAGTGTCCAACATGTTGAGGAAGAGAAAAATATTTCATCAACATGACTAAAATTAGATGGCCACACCCTCACTTGGCTGGGAAAGGCACTTGGAGACTGTGAGGTTAGAGGGAGAACCTCCACTAAGTTGGATGACTTCAAAAACCTAATAAAATAACAATTTATTATGTTTAGTATGTAAGGGACTAGCGGATCTAGTGGCACTACTTCAAGGAAAAGAAAGGGTAGAGCATATAAGAGTACCGCATAAATTTGATAAAAATCCTCATAATTTTGGTCATCTACCCAAAGAAGCTAGATGTACTCCTTAAGTATCTAAACAATCTACACATCCATCTATGAAAGTAGGTAACATTGTTCAAGCCAATATCAATGGATGAGTCTTTTGTATAGGCATAGTGGAGAAAATAGGCTTGAAGAAAAGGAAATCATGTGGATCTAAGTAGAAGGATCAACAAGATTCTTCTAAAGAGGGGAAGAAGAAGTGGAAAGGTGTAAAAGATAAAAATATGGAAACCACAACACACTAATGAAATTATCCCAACAAATACTACAACCATTGTAAAATTAATGATCATACAGTCGAGAAGTGTTGGAGGTTGCATCTAGAGCTTAATCTGAAAAGAAAGGGATAAGAGAATAAGAAGAAGAAGATCATTTCCATTAATTCAAGAAACCAAGTAGAAAGCACCTTGGACATGGATTTTTTGTACATCAGTGTACAAGGAGGTGAATCTGAGTAGAATTTAGCAATAGGAAGAGAAAGAAATGAAAAAACACTTCCACATAAAGGTATAGGTCGAGAAGACATATATTGATTGTCTGTTTGAGTTAGGATCCCAAGCAAATCTCATTGTAACATAGTTGGTCAACAAATTGGGATTGGAATTTTGTGGTCCTCCAAATCAATATCCATTGGGATGGGTAAACAACGTTGTAGAGTTAAAGGTAAAAAACATTGGAAAAATAGATTTGTTATTATTGTTGATTTTATTGATGAAGTAGAACTATATGTGGTTCCCCTTGGTATATATAAAGTGGTTTTTGTATGTCCCTACATGTACATGTGATATGTAATATTCATATGGAGAGCCAATCAATATTGACTCATCAAGGATGGAAAACCATTCACCATCAATGCATGCAAAGGAAACTCAAAAAATTCATTTGTAACATCCAACGAAGCCAATAGATTTATTTGTTCCAAAAATAAGTACGTTTATTATATTTAGGAGAAAATCAATCTATGATTGTCTAGAAGAGGAAAGGGATCCCTAGAGGGTCGTACCAACAAAAAAAAACAACTAGAATATTTTCTATAAGCATATAGGCATGTGTTCTAGGAACCTAAAGGGTTACCATATAAGATGTAAGTGGAACATGAGGCCTAGTTATTGTTGAATTCCTCATTATCAAACATTGGGTTGTAGAGATAGTTTTTTATAGAAGAAAGTGAGATGAAGAAACGACTACAACAACTACTTGAACAAGGTGTCATTTGACCAAATACATCACCATGTCTGTGACCAATCATCATTGTACCAAATACACATGGCACTTGGAAGATGTGAATAGATTACATGGAAATAAACAAAAACAATCTGAAGAACTAGTACCCCCTACCCAAGAGAGATGATCTACCAGATTACTTGCAACAAGTGAAATACTTCACCGAGCTAGACTTAAAGCCATATATCAGCAAGTTCATGCTAAAGAAGAAGATGCCCTGAAAACTACCTTCAAAAATAAGCAAGATTTTTATGGGTTGTTAGTCATGTCATTCAGCCTATGCAATGCATAAATATATCTATGAGGTTGATTATAGATATATCATGTTCTTTTACATATTCATTTGTTATTATCTATTTGGATGATATTTGGTATACAATTCTACCTTGGAGGAGAACATCTCAAATTTAATGCAGGTTCTATAGACATTAAAGAATCAGCAACATCGAACAAATATTAATAAGTGTTTGTTCACATAGTAGTATTTGGTGTATGTGGGTTATGTGATAGGTGGAGGAGAGCTTAAGATAGACCCTGCCAAGTTGGATGTCATCATGAAATGGATAGCTCCTGCTAATGTTTCTAATGTTATAAGTTTCATTGGGGAAGCATAATACCTAAGGAAAATCATAACCTCACTTTTAGTTGTATCAACACCACTTCATGCCATAACATCAAGTGGAAATAGTTTTGCACAAGGAAATGGTTAGTAGAGGGCCTTTTAGGAACTGAATAAGAATATTAGAAAAGAACTAGTACTTGAATTACCAAAAGTTGTAACAACCATTCAATGTGAAAAAAAATGTGAGTGGGTATGTTATGGGAGTGATATTTATGTAGAGAGGAAGGCTTGTACGTTTCCACTTTGAAGTATTTTATGGGGTACTTATCAACTACTGCATTTATGATAAGGATATCTATTCCCTAGTTTAATATGTGAAGAGGTGGAACCACTATGTCATGGGAAAGAAGACAATAATCCACTCATATCACCAACCACTGAAGTACCTATAGACCTAGAGAAAGCTAAAACAAACTAAAAATTATAAGTGGATGAGACAATTTCATTTAGTGATCATGTATAAGAAGGGAAATAAAAACAATTTGGCTAGCATGTTCAGGGCCACACACATTAAAGATCATGGCTTTCGTAATCTTCACACACATGAATTTGTTCAATCGTGATGCATATAGTGAGGCATATTCAAAATATGAGTACTTTAAGTAGGTTTTGAAATGTTGTAGAACCAAAGACATGCACATTATTTTGACATCACTATTGACTACAATTTCCATGATACATTTTTCTACAAGATGGATGAGTCATGTCTTCCTAAAGGTGAGTATTTTGAACTAATTAAAGAGTCTCACATCTTCAAGGTTGGATGGAACTTTGGTGTAGGGAAGACATTGTCCAACTTGTGAAGGTATGTGTATTGTCCTAAGACGAAAGAATAGGCAACTACGTTCATAATAGGATGCATGATTTGTTGTATTGGCAAGCCTAATAACATGAAATAAGGTCTATATCATACCTTACCTATACCCACTCATCCTTGGGAAATCATTTCCATATAATTTGTGGAATGTTTACTAACAACTAGAAAGGGACATCACTACATGTTCATCATATTTGATAGATTTAGCAAGATGTGTGTTTCGATGCCATATAAAAGGACCATCAGTGGGCATGAAGAAACAAAAGTTTTCTTATGACAAGTATGTTTTTACTTTTGGATACAAAGGAGCACCATTTTATATAGGGACACAAGAATGATGGATGTATTTTGGACTAGATTATGGGAGAAGGTGTACACCAATTTGAAGAGGTTGAAAACATTCCATCTATAGATAGATGGATAGACAAGAGTATCCAAAAGAAATTTGGTTTAGATTTTTATGGCTTATGATCAGAAGCATTTAAATACTTGTGAATATACAACACCGCTATAACAAAGAAGTATGCACTTTTATTGGAAAGTCGCCATTTGAAACTTGCTTTGGGTATTTTCTACCTTCATCTTTGGATATTTCATGTGGTAAATAGTGAGGAGAAAGTGATGATGTTACATGGGATTACTTTAAGGATAAAATATTTGGTGGATCCATATACAAGTACAATAGACACTGCAAAGTTCACAATAAAAATATATGGTCCTACATGATGAGGACATAATAGGGAAATTATTTAAGGTAGGAGACATAGTATGGATTTAGTTGAACAAGGAGAGGCTACAAGGTCTTGGCAAGAAAATAAAAGTTTTTTGTATGGTCCCTTTGAGATACTGTAAAAGGTGGGTGATAATTCCCATCAACTCAACCTACCACTATACATGAATTTTTACTCAGTTTTGAACATAGAGAATCCAAAACTCTATGAGACTTCCATGCTACATGAGAGACAGGAACAGGTCTTACCCTTTGTGGAGGAGTTGGCACCAAATTCTCAAGAATAGTTGAAAAATACACCATTTTTGGAAGAGTTCAAGAGCTACAAGACAACGATATCATGACCTTTCATACATTGAGATGAAGGGACATCTTCTAGGAAAAGTTAAATGGTACACTTGAGAGAAAGTAGAGGAGCATTTTCCTCAAATCATCTAGTAGAATCATTTTGCAACAAAATCCTCCCAAAATGGGAAGTTGTGATCTGGATTGGATAATTATATTATTTTTCATTCAATCGATTCTTTCAGAGTGGAAAAACTGGAGGAATCAACTCACATGACCATTTCACCTACTAGACCCAGTTTGGAAAATTAGGGTCTGAAACCTTCTAGGAGCATTTAAGGCATCAAATGATTTTTTTTGGGGTAAGAATTTTCAAATTTAATACCTTACATATTTTTCATATTGTACATATAGAGACCCTTCCAACGATGCAAGAATCACATCAATGGTGGTCTATATTAAAAATTTATGCCACTCAAATGTTGACCTTTTTTATTTAACTATCATAATTTCAGAGGATGCCATGTTGGCACCCATTATTCATGTAAAGGGGGCTATCCATGTGATTATGATGAAGAACACTCTAAAATGGTCAATATTATAACTCTGGTTAAGAGTTGAGGAAGTCAAACCTAACCACTAGTAGGCTATTAGGTTGGGTTTTAACTTAGCCACTATCAGGAAAAGGGGTTTGATTATTTTGAATGCATTTGTTCCATATATGAGTAAAAATAGTTGAGATAGATGGGAGATAAAACACACAAAGAGTATTTGTGCACTGTAGTAGCCCAGGGGAACATGCCATACTTATTTGTACTTATATCCATTTTCTCTTTAGAGAAAGAAAGCAGAGAAGCCTCACCTTCCAACTGGGTTTTCTCCAAAAAGAGTTTCCCAATTCATATCTTGTGTCAAATCATGGTTTGCAAGTTTGTATTTCAGTCTTTTCTATTTTCTAAATAATTTTAATTTCCATGCATACACAATTAATAGTAACGTACATATCCATAAATCTAAAGAGAAATAAAATCCTAATAGTGTAGAATTCATACTTTTAAATATAGTTTTATCATATCTATTGTGATGAACATTCCAATAGAAAATCCACGACAACTTATGGATCAGAGAAAATAGCATATCCTATGTTGAATCCCATGATGTCATCAAGAAAACAAAGTATTGTGAAACACAATGTCAACATCATAACAGTGGCATCAAAATAACCTATTTTAAAGGGTCAACAGTAGTAAACTCAAAGAAACAACACCGAATGTAAATAGAAACATCATAGAGATCCAGGTCATGCTAAAATGACCCCATTAATTTCATTAGTAAATTTACCCAACATATTTAACCTCAAGTCAATATACAATCAAATTGCATAAATTAATGTGAATTGTAGGAATAGTGTATAATGGTCAAAATGGTAGTTGATAGAGTAAAAAATGTTATTATAAGGGTGAAAATGATTCTAATTGTGAGGAAACGATGGTAAAAAGGATGTTAATTTCTGTACCCAACATGTGGTTTACCATAGTTTCTTTATGGTTCACCATAGTTTGATTGTAGTTACCATTACGATGATCATTGATAATGGTTAGCCATGTTTTCACCATAATGGACCATCGTTTGACTAGAAAATGTTTATTACTTATCACATTGCGATGACGTTTTTTGTTTGTAACATTGCACCATCTTTTATTGCGATAAATTTTATTATTCATTGCACTATTATGTTATTCATTGGTCATCGCATTATGATGATGTTTATTCTTTGTGATATTATTTATTATTTATCACATTACATCATCATTTGTTGTTTATCATATTATGATGATGTTTATTATTATGATATTTTTTGCTACCTTGTGATAATGTTTGATGTTTGTCACATTGTAACAACATTTGTTATTTTCCAGGTTGTGACAATATTTACTCTTCATCACATTGTGACGTTGTTTGATATTAATGATGTATTGATGACAATTGTTACTAGTGACATTGCGATGATGTTTGTTGTTCGTCATATTGCAACATAATTTATTTTTCAACATATTGTGATGATGTCGTTTATTGTTTATCACATTGAAAACAATATTAGTGTTTTTTAGAATCTAAACTCGGATAATCCACAGTCTTCATTTTCTTCGTTGACGTTTTGAGTCTAGAACAAGACTCATCATCAGGACTTGTTTTACAAAGAAGAGAGAGAACAATGTTGATAAATAGGGTTGAGGTTGTGTCAAGAATGTGAGCCGACCAGTTTTGTGATTTGAATAAACTGGATTATTTTAATATTTCTAATATATACTCTATTAAAGCTCTTTTTATTTTATTTATTACTCATGGATAATTATTATAGTTATATATTAATTGCTTTTAAGTGAATTGTTTTTGTACTAAGTTTTTTATTATGTTTTTATTAATAAAATGCTAAGTTTTCTTTAATTATTTGTAACTATTATGGTAATTATGTTTATATTTGTTTAATTTTACAAGGTTTCTAAGGAATATGTATTATAAAGCTATATATGATTAGGATGATTTTAATATTTAAATATTCTTATAATTTTTTATATATTAAAGTTATTTAATTTTATTTTTATACATGAATATACTCATTGTACTTGTTTAATAATTGCTTGAGTTTTTATTAATTTTATTACTGAATAATTATCATAATGATTTATTTAACTATTGTAATATTTTATAATTTTTGTTTTCTTTCATTTTAATCTTCTAATATTCTTTATTTTTGTATATTAAAGTTATTTTATTTTATTATTATACTGAATAACTTATAATATCATGTTTATTAATTGCTTGAGTTTTTATTAATTTTTATTTACTAAATCATTAATCATAATGATTTGCTTTAACTAATTGTAAGATTTTAAGAGGTTAATGTGTTATTAATGATGAGTTTTTAGGCCTATAAGCTAGAAAGTTCTAAGGGTAGTGGTTGATTCGATCAAAAGAAGGGAGGATAAGAAGAAAAGAAGGAAAAGGGAGGGTCAATTTACTCTATGGGGGTGAGGAGAGAGGTCCAATTCCTACTAATTTCCAAGCCTCCATCTCTGTTGAGGTTATGTGGGTGTTTTATGATCTCAAGAGCCTCCTGGACTTTTCGCTTGAAATGGTGTTTTTCATTTGCAATTACTTTTGTGTTTTCAAGGCATATATGGTGGTTTGTCTTACCAGCATGTTCTACTAAGGCTGATGAACAGGTTCTTTCCCTCCGGATATCTGCACTATGTTCTTTTAGCCTAATACTGACTGATCTACCTGTTTCCCCGATATATTGTTCTCCACAGGAGCAGTTGATAATATAGACACCTTTTTGTTGGAGATGTTCTGGGTTGTCTTTGACTGATTTCATTCTTTGTCTAATAATTGTCTAATATTAGTGTTATTAAAGTTATATTGTGAACATTCCAAATTATAATATTAAAGTATTGGGATGATGTTTATCATTCATTTGTTTGTTGTTTAACTATGTTGTCCATGGTTGACTATGGATGACAATGGTTTGACAATGCTTGACCATTACTTGATTATGATTGAACATGTTTTAACTATGGTTAATGATGGTCGACCATGGTTTGAATATTATTGGCCATGATTAACTATGGCTAAATATGGATGACAATGGTTTGACTACTTTTTCGCGTTCTTGATAATGGTTTAACTATAGTTGACCATGGTTTGGATATGGATTAATTAGGGTTTACCATGGCTTGACTATGTTTTTCCATGGTTGACTACAATTAATCATTATTTAACTATGCCATCCATGGTTGTCCATGGATTTCCATTCTTGTCTCGTTGACTATAGGTGACTAGTTGTCCATTGTTTACCATGGTTTGAATTTGGATTACCGTAGTTTGACCATGGTAAACCATGTTTTTACTAGGGTTAACCATTCTTGGACTATAGTTGACAATAGTTTAGAAATGGTTGATGATGGCTAACCATGGTTTTGCTATGTTTGACTATGATTAGCTATGTTTGACTATGATTAACTATGTTTAATGATGGTTGACAATGGTTGAATATTGTTAACCATTATTTGAATATGGTTTGACTATCATTGAGGATAGTTTGACTATAGTTTGTCTATTATTGACCATGGTTTTACTATGCACTTTAATGATGCTTAGACATGGTTTCACTATTGTGACCATTTTGATGATGTTTAACCATGGTTTCAATATGGTTGTAAATGGTTGCCTTTGGTTTAACATGGTTTGACTATGGTTAGCTATGGTTGATTTTGGTTGACATTGGTTGACCATTTTTTGACTATGTTGTCCATGGTTATTAGTGGATGCCTATGGATAACTTTATTAGACTATGTTTGACTTTACTTTATTATAGTTGACTATGCTTGACCATGGATTGATTACAGTTAACCATTGTTCTACTATAGTTTACCATGGTGTAATTATGGTTGATGATGGGTGACCATGATCGACCATAGTGTCATTATGGCTAACAATCGTTTCACTATGTTCGACCATGGTTGACAATGGTTGACAATGGTTTCACTATGGTTATCATTTTGATGATGGTTAAAAATGGTGTGGCAGTGGTTATTGTTTTGATTATTACTAACCACAACCTGGTTATGGTTTTTTATGGTTTGATTATGGTTGGAACAGGATTAACCATGGTTTAACTATGGTTGATGATGGTTAGCCATCTTTTCACTATGATTGAAAATTATTGACTATGGTTGTAACATGGTTTACCATGATTTTATTATGGTTGACCATAGTTTGAATATTACTACCATTTTGATGATGATGGATAATGGTTAATGATGCAAGAGAATTTATTCAAGTAGAGAAATCCTAAGAGAACTTGCCACATTTACTAAAAGGAGTTGGGTCTTCTAATTTAATTTAAGTCAAATAATGTAGTCAAAACATAGGAATTTCATTTTATTCCTAAAATAGAAATTTATTTAAGAAATGAGGAAATAATTCCCTCATCAGCAAGTAATATATTATTTAAGTAGAATTGTTGAGGATATAGAAATTATTGGATAGGATTTGATATTCACCTTGTATGAAATACTAGATCCTACTTTATTGGATCTCAATAGACCATAATTGTTCTACATAACTGCTCTTTGTAAATAAACGTAGAGAGACAGAGAGTAGAGAAGATAATAGGATATAATAGAGAGAGTCTAAGGAACCAAGAGAGGTTCAACAGGAATAATAGGATATAAGTAAATTAGGCCGTATTAAAAAATATTGTACTAAGAGTAATTTTGTGAAATTATCCTCCATTATTACATATGTCTAATATTTCTAAGTTTGAATTAATGTGTGCTTTATGGATGAATGTTTTGTAGATTATTAGTGAACACAATAAGATCTAATCGGAAATTGTCAGTGTGTAGATTCTCATCCAAACATGTCGTGAGAGTTAGTTGGAAGATTCAATTGGTCAATGGATTAATTATTGGAAATCTGCCAACAAATATAGTGTGTAGAGAAATCCCTATCTACATTGGATGAATAGAATTTAAGGATAAAATTATATCAGTAGTCGGGAAGTGGAGTTTTTCCTTTGAGAGAGTCAAAAAGGTTATAACATGCCAGGGAAATAGTGAAATAAAGCCAATATAGAGATTCATGTCATCTACAGTTGAAGTTGCAATTGGGGGCCAATATTCCAACTTAAACGTATGAAGTTTGAAAAAAATTATTTGTATTTGGAAGTTTGTCATCCGGATATAAATCCATCTCGCTCAAAGACAATGTATGTAGTAAAGAAGAACAAACAAATCTCATATTAGAGAGTTACATAAACATTGAGACTAGTGTGGGACTGACATCCGATTAAGAAGACATCCAATCTTTGGAAAATGTAGCCCTCTTAGATAGTTTGGAATTTGTGACCTTTTAGAATTGTGTTGTAGCAACTACAACCAGCCTCCAAAGTTTTTCCTTAGATTCCTTTTGGAGCCTCCCTTCCAACCTTCACAACAACATGTCTTGCTTCGTCATGTACACAACCTTCATTTGTTTTCTTGTACAAAGGTAGCTTGTCTATCACAGCTCGATGCATTCCCCTCACAAGTTGATCACCCGGACTTGGTCTAGTTGCAATTTGAGAAACTCCCCCAAGAAATTACGAATTCCGGAGGGAAACTAGCCTTCCCTCCATAAATTGTGTAATCCCGACTTGCAGCCTGTTGGGTTCCAGAATTGCGCAATTCTGGCAGTCAACACTCACACTGAAAATTGTGAGATTTTCCCCAACAGTGTTGCTTAGCCTAGAAGTTATGCAAATCTAGGCAGCACTCAGCTGCTCTGCCTAGAAATTGTGCAAATATCCTAGGAAGCCAACCCAACTCCCAGCCAGAAATGCACATTTTCTCTCAGTATTCGAGCAATCTCTTGCAAGTGCAGCTGAGTTGACTGATTCCCTCTGGGACCGAGCAAAAACGACTTGCATGCATGGGCTGCTTCTCCCATGGAAGCATGCAAAGGCATCCCTTGTTTCAGGGACCTATTTTTGGCAGTCAGAGATTACATGCAAGGATCATTTCAGAAACCTCCCACCAAGTGTCGCTTTCCCTAGATTTGGGGCATGCACGTCACAACCTCGATGTTATCAAATTCATCAACCAGACATCATGAAGCTCATTCCTCGCATCAATCTTGTACCTTTGATATCCCACATCACATCTAGGAGTTGTCGGCACACTTAGCTTTATTTTTTGGGGGTAAGCCCTCTTTCCATAACTTGTGTTGCATTTCTAGTTCTTTTTGTGTTTTGCATTGTATCAACATTGTCTTCTTGATTTTAGTAAGCCCTTGCTATCATTTTGATAAATACTAGTTTGTACTAGCACTGTTTCAGTTTTCGTCAACATCTCACTACTATAGCATGCATGAAATTGTTTTTCACGAAGAGTCACCGACTCGGTGACTTGCCTCACCCACATGCTTGTTGTTCCATTTCCTGAATTTGCCATTCACCATTTGCATGCATCATCATTCACTTATGCTTACACTCAGTATCACCATGCATACGCACTCACATTCACATTCAGTTGCCTGTCGATGAGTCTGGACAACCTCGGCCTAGACTCTACCTTCAATGAGACAACATTGCGCAATCCAAGGAAGGAAGTCTTTGTCTTCCTCTCTAAAAATGCACATTTCTACTGAGGCACTATCCTTTGGGACTGTTTTGTGCACCTTTTAGGAACAGTGATTACTTGCCTAGAAAATTACGCAATGTAGTCCCTGAGCTTGTAGCCATTTCCAACTGATATTGTGCATTGCACAATTCAAGGAGTCAGTAGCATGATTGGACTATGCATTGTGAAGTTCCAGCAATCAAACAGTTTGCTAGTAGCCCAGACTGTGCCTTCTACAGTCTTGGCAGTCAGTCTTCCGACCTCTCAGCTGAAATTGTGCAACCTTCATGATCAGTCACACAAGTTTGTTGCAAGTCAGTGCTCAAGTTCATTTTTTTCAACTGACAGATTGCTTCCCATGAGTATTACCATGTCTCCAAGTATTGTAGGTTTTCATTTGCCTCTCATCAGTATAGGTACAATGGTTTCCAAGATTGCAAAATTGAAGACACTGTTCAGAGCACACCTAGAGATGTAATCGATCAAATTTCTATGAGTTTGCCTACTCATTAAGATATTGAGGTTTTCGTAGACAAGGATATCAAGATATGACAACAGCAACATCATAGTGAGTAGCATCATGAATAGAAGTTCAAGGCATCATACTGAATGCAACGAATGCACCAAATGCAACAAATGCACTGAACATAACAAATGCAATGAATGCAATGAATGCAATGAATGCAAAGAGTGAAACAAATGCCACGAATGAAGCAAATGCAATGAATTCAATGACTACAATGAATGCAACAAATGCAGTGAATGCAAGAGGAAGGTTGTTGACAGCATAGAGGTGGAAAAAAGGTGCAAGCTCAAGCAGATCCACTGATGATGAAAGAAGCCTTGGAGACTCGAGATATGAGGTGACAACGTGACATGAAGATCACACGAAGACAAATAATGGAACAAAGAAGGAGTTGCATGTGTTGAAGCAGTAAATCCAGGAAAAGCATGAAGCTACACAGATATATGAATGAGTTACAGTATGAATAGGAACAACAGTGGGAACAAAATGCACTCATGGATGAATTACACCCATACAAGTGTTAGATCTATCCCAGCCACTGGCACGAAGTAGACATGGTGAGTAGTGTTGTTGATTGCATGTAAGTGATTTAGTAGCATGCATCTCATTTTGCGCATGCATGCAATCCAACCCATTCATCACACTCACCAAGTCGAAGACAAGAAGCAAGTCCAACTAGAGTTGAACATGTACCTCAGCAAGTTGATGCACATGATCACTGACACTCACTTGAAGATCAGCACAGACACTATGCATCAATGTGTTTCCATTTCAGATGCACCCAAGAATACCATGCACATGTTGGTAGATGAGTTGGATGAAGTAGTTAAACCAATGCACCAGTCACAATGGAGGCAAGAGTTTGCTTTAGAAATATGTCATCATGGAGTGCATGCACACCATCATGGACGACCAAGCTTGGGATCAGCTCACCACCTTCACCATCATAGGCATGTCAAAGTGTTGATCTCACCACAACAGATGGAGTGTCAGTGACGTCTTGCATGGATTGCCCATGCCATTTCGTCTCACATGAGCACATGTGCACTGTAACGTAACACCATGTCAAGTGGAAGTTCAAGTGTCAATAGTTGGATGTAACAGTCATAATGTAGATGAAGAGTTATGAGCGTAGATGAAATATCACAAAGGGGAATGTCAAGGGTCACCCCACCCTTTGCTATAAATAGTCCCTCATAACTCACTGTATAGGCTTTTGGTTAGCCAAGGTTCCTATAAGACTATCTTGGAGAGAGCTTCGATAGTATTGTAACGCACCTTGGCTTCTCCACTGCACGGAGCTAGTTCATCTCATTGGAGTAGCAAGAGGATGTGGCTGTAATGTTCCACTATTGGAGGTAGCGAGTTTACATGGATGTATTGTATGACTGGAACTTAGACTTCTTTATATAATAAGAGATAACACGTTTCATGCATATGTTATATTGTATTCTAGTTGTCTTGTTTACTCTAAATGGCATATGTTTTTGCTTTCTTACACACACATGTATGGATTGTTCCATATGAGCATGTATGAATCTTTGTGAAATGTCCTGATTAGTTTAACAATCACTTCAGATTTCTAGGTGACTTGCTTTCCATCTTGTGATGCATCCTCACTCGTGTGTTCCCTTCCCATCCGAGTACTGTTATAGGTTGCCAAGGGGCACACTCATCTCAACCCACTAGTGTCAAAACCTCTCATGCAAGTTCCTTGACTCACTGCAACGGTTGCACCCTTGCTACCAACAGATTTATCTTACTTACGTCTGTGGAAATTGTGTTCAAGGAATTGTTATACGACCCACTGTTGGCACTCCTACACCAAACAGTTTAAGATCTAATTGGGACTTCTTACTAGGGATATCCCCTTACATGGTAGTGGGGCTAGCACGAATTTTGTGCTAGAAGGAGGATCAAATGACAAGCTAAGTCCTCACATCGGTTTTGAATCCCTACACATCTACCATGACTAACTACCGAGCTGCTCTTTGGGAATGTATGTCTTATGGAAACGATTTCATCATCTCAGAAAAGCTCTTGGATAACTTGTCTCGTAAAACATTTGATGCTGGAGGCTACATAGCCTTGGTTAGGCATGTGGTCATCATTGTGGGCTCATGTGAAAGATATGGATTACTTGAAGAATACATGAGTTGTGCATTGTTCATATACACACTTTGAGGGCACCCAATGCATTGGTGTGCCACATCACCTAAAAAATCTATTCATTCTCTTGCTTATCTGGTCACAGATATGGATCGTGCTTTCAATCACTTTAACTGGAAAGTACTTGACGAAGAAATTTTGAAATTAGGAAAAGAAGCTGATGAATCTGTTGATCAATTTTACACATGCTTTTGTAATCTTGCATACCAATTCCCTAAAGATGAAATTGATTGTGAATTTCTTTATAAAAGATTTGAGTGTCTTCTTCACATACTCGAACCTTTCTCAGAACACTTTGGTGATTGAGTTGCAAAATCATAGCTAGGCATAGTTGTTGTCACAAGTGACTGTCCACCTTCACCTCATCAATTGAGCCCTTTTGTTTGATATTTATCATTTGTTTAAAGAAGGCATTTCTCTTTGTATCATCATAATGTGATATGAATTCCTTCCAAAAAAATGTCCAAGTGACTAGTGCTTTATGAGAAAAAAGCCATCGTTACCATAAAAATTGATTGGGTTGTATATACAAAGATCTGATGCGGACCCTTTCTATGTGTTTCACATTATGTATATCAAATAAATACTCCATCTATAGTATCCATGATACCGCAACCTTCCCATACAACATCCACATATCGATCTTTGGAATATGTTTGGTCTTTATTCGAAAGTTGAAGTCTCTAAAATAATAATTCACATTGTGTTTGTTCTCCTTATGAGTTTCATGAAGTACCTTATCACCACTAGGAAGCCTTTCTTCTAGCAGTTTTTCCAAACCTTCCTTCAAATTTTCCATGTATGCATATAAATGATTCATGTCAATTTTTATTTATGTTTTTAAACTATCTATATCACCTATTATTTATTTTTTCAAAATATTATCTAAATCCCTTATGTCCCTATTTATTTTGGCTTCTAAACCATCCATGCCCCCATTTAAACCATCTCCCTTAACATTCATCATTACTCTCGATTCATTTTTTGTTACTCTTTGTGAGAGAGAAATTTGTGCACCTGGTCTCATAATTTGGATATATCATGTTGTATTTCTTCTTCTTATTCACGTGTTATAGAAGAGATTCCTATTGGCTTACTAGGTAGTATCAATTTTTTTTCAAGGAACCTTAGAATGAAATACTAATATGTATGCTTGAATATGCCTTTTGAGGCACTTCAAACTAATTTTTCAAACAAAAGCTATCAAAAAAAAAATATAGACATTTTTCTTGCTTTTAGGAGCTCGATCTAGAAACTATTGTATCTCTATAATTTCGTCTTTCTAGAGTCTAAACCTTCCTATTCATATAAATATTTGTGTCATTTTTCTGACCCCACAAGTTAGACCAATATTGGATTATTTAAGGTAAAGTCATACTAGATATCCCACGATGATCTGATTAAGAATTAAGTCAATATAGAAAACTTGTACAGACTGCCACGTGTCAATGTTTTCACCTTCAGACCTCGAATTCCTCCTTAATAAACTAAAGTCTATTAAATTTTAGGAAATTTTTACAAAATTCAAATCTGATGCTTGAAGTGAAAAGTTTGATGGTTCTTACTAGGTCACGCATTTGAGACAAAATTTTGGAGCATGCAGAAACCATAACCTCTTGGGACCATATCTTAAAAAATATAGAGTACCAAAATCTAAAATTCTTACAAGAAGTTCAACAAGATTTTAGCTCCATGTGGTCGAAATTTGAACTTCTAAATCTTCATAAAAAAATGTTATAGCGGAAATTCCAAGATGCCCTATTTGAAGAAGCGAAACCCTAGGGTCAAGATCTCTGATACCAAATGTTATGTAACCAGATCACAAAACAGAACAAAATTTAGGTCAATGGCTTCAAAATAATCCTATTCAAAGGGGAAACCTCTTTTTACATTATATTATTGAATAATTATTATATGATACAAATGACAAGACCTATTTTGTATATATAGGGGTCTAAAGGGTCTTGATATAATCAAGTCCTACATAGCAATAATATCATAATGGATAAACGATAAAATTATGGGCTTCTATGGGGCACAAAAATAACAATATTGGGGCTACATGGGACACAACAATAACAATATAGGGGCTACATTTGTATTATAGATATGTAACATAATATGTCCTTCATCCAATGCAACATTTAGTGATACAACAAATTTGTTTTGCATATCATTCAAAACAAAATTATCCAACCAAAACTCAACCTCCTTTCCATGGCACATATTGATGATCACATCATTCTAATATTCAATCTTTGTACAACTAGCAAAAACAAGTGCATCTCACCTACTACATAGATTTATTTTCCTGTAATCTCTCACTTACAAAAAGGGAGAATATTCTTTAGCCATATGATGGTTGCAACCAAATTTTAGTTTCCATTCACACACAGAAGTATGAGCATGTAATGTGTGAGAAGCCCTAATAGAAAATATATAGTTACCTTACTCTCCTTCAAAATATTGGTTCTACAAGTCAATTTATCTTCCAAACGACATGTCTTCTTAAAGATTATTTACTTTCTCCTTGATGTCCTTGGTATTATACCATTAACCATTCTCGATATGTCCCAATTCCTTACAATATCTATAGGTATTTTTCTTTTTACGTTTCTTATTGACAGTCTAATATTTGTACCTTTTATTAATAGTTTATCCAATGGAATCACATTCCTTCTCCTAATTGCATTGTAGAGCTATTTGTGTATAATTATGTTGCCATTTTTCCTTGAATTAATGGGATTATTTATTAACCTTAAGCATCCCTTCACCAATAAATCAAGCATAGAAAGAGTCAAAGGAATAATCCTTACACATTGTAGGGCATCTTCATATTAATCATGATGGATCTATGAGCTAAGCAAATTTATTGAAATATGCTTTTATCATAAACCCAACTTCAAATTATGTCCATCTACATGGGGAAAGTAATCTAACATGCTCATGAAATGATTTGAATATGGATGCCCACTTATATTTTCAAACTCAAAATTATTATGAAGGAGAGTTGTCTAGAGCATGGAAAAAGATACATTATATGAGCTCCTTCGAGGCCTACCTTGCTTCCCTGTTAGTTTAGAAGATTTATTTTACTAAATCAGGTATTTGAAACTAAGCATAAATTCTTGGGAAAACAATTGGTGATGGAAAAGGATAAGAATAAGCAAGGAAAGAATTTGTGTTGTTCCCTTTTTCATCCTATGAAAATATGACTAGCTTTTATAAGAAGCAATGCCAAACAAAAACAATTGAGAAGAAAGAGTTTATTCAAATACAAAGAAGAGTTTTTATATTCAGTGATTTAATTTTTCAAAATGATATTCCCAAATCTCATATTCCTTATATATACCTTTACACCTTTAGCAGCAATTGCTAGTTAATATTATATCAACATTTTGAATAAATTTATAATCTCCATATTTACCTAAAAATAATTATTCACCACACCAATGTAAGGTATATTAATTTGTGTAGTAATGTGTTTTTCCCTTTTAACTTGTGATGGATAATTGAAATGCCTATCAGTAAGTTGTTACAATGTAATGTATATTAATTTGTTCAATAATGTTTTTTTCCCTTGTAACATGTGATGGATAACCAACATTCCTATGAGTAAATTTTTACATTCTCATACCATTTGAGATGTACTTATTATTAGTAAATTTTTTCGCACCCCATAGAAGTGGTTATATGGCGTGTGATAAATTGAAATTATTTCAATAAAAAAAAAATGGATAAAGATGTTCAAGTATGATGGAAGGTAGTTCAACTCAACGTTAACTGAAATAATGAAAAAATATTGAAAAAATCAAAGAGTGGCCAACACCTAAAATTATGAAAATGGTGAGATATTTAATGTGTTTAGTAGGATACTATAGAATATTTATTGAAGGCTTCTCTAAAATAGCTCATCCTATTACTTCCTTTGAAAATAATGCCATGAAATTTGAGTAGCCCCATAAATGTTAGCAGACCTATCAACATTTAAAGAGGTTGTTAACAAGTACACAGGTGTTGAAGATAGTTAATCCAAACGAATAATTTCTTGTGTGCAGAGATGCATGTAAAGGATTAAAAGGAGTTAAAAATGTGCATGTGATATGTTACGAATCCAAAGAGATAAAAGATCATAAAAGGAACTAAGCGACTCCTAATTTTGAGTTGGTAGCCATTCAACATGCTTGACAAATGTGTTGGAAATACTTTATGGGAAAGAGGACTGACTTGTGGATTAATTGCAATGGGTTTCACTTATTAGATAGCTAGAATGTTTCGTCGATTATAAATTTTGAATCAAGCACATAAGGGCAAGGAAAATAAAGTAGCTCATTAAATTAGGAGAAAGGTGCATACAATGCATGTTACAACCATAAGCATATGAAAATATGATTTAAAAAATAAAATTTTATGTTGGACCAATGGTTACACTAAGAGGGGGGTCGAAATAATGTGACAAATGTTTTACCATTTCCCAAGTTTTCATCATCATTCCATCATATTACAATGAAACATTTCCATACACAACATATTAATAGGTAAAATAGTGCATCATAAAGTTATCATCACAAAAAATCAAGAAGCAATCACATTAAAGAGACAACATATTTTATGTGAAACTCATATGAGAGAAAACCATAAATTTGTCTTCATATTTATTTTCAATTTATTACATAGATTTTAGGCTCTGACCTATTGGAAGAAACTACCCCCAACATATATAAGCTACTACTTATGGCATATTACAACCTGATTGAGGCACCACCTCAAAAGTGTGTAAGAAGATTCTTGTTGTAGGTTATGACTTGATTGAGGCAACAACTTAGATGATGAGGAAGCTCTGACCTACTCTAGGCTCCAACCTGCTTCTACAAATATTTGTGGAGGAACCCACCATTGAAACTTTCTTGGGGTTTAACACTCCATGTCACAATGATTCACATTGGAGAAAGCTACTATTAATATAAGAGAGGAAGAGAGGCAAGGTATGATGTTTATTATAATAGCTAAAGATTTAAATGTTTTACCATTTCAACCACCCTTTTCATATGATCGATAGGAAAATATGGAAAAGATAATATGCGTGACAATAAGAATAGTAGAAGAGAATAGTTTGAAATGATCACAATGAAGGATATTTGTAATTGACTACATTGTTATTATTAACACTTTCTATCATTCAATGTAATTACAATTAACAGTTTCATTGTATGTGAGAGTTACCTTATCTTGATATGACCCAAGGAAGGCATCAAACTAAAGGCTAAGGAGGGATCATATATATCTTGAGGTAAATTTTGTATTGTTTCCTTTCTTAATAGAAATATGTTTATTTTCCTTCCCATGTATAATTTATGCTAATTATATGTATATGGTTGGAAATTTATATTGTGTATGTTGACTCTTCTTTTGTGAAGAAGGAAAAATTGTCTTCTTTTGTGGTGATTGTGTGGAGGTTATATCTAGAAATGGGAGGAGTGATATCTCTAGGGTTGCTGCAAGATATACAGTCTTAATCAACCTATGAGAGATCAAGTATATATCTATTACCATGTTATCTACAAATAATTTTCATGTACTTGTCTTAAATCATAAGATTTCATATGTATTACACCCAAAAATGACAAACAAAAGGGCTATATCCAAGGATTAAAAACTCATTATCTCCTAAACATTTCTTATGAAAACAAGTTCGAAAGAGTCTCCTAAGAAAAAATTATTTTGACAAATTGTTCCCATGAAGTGGGAACCCATTGAGTTCCATTTTTACTAACATTAGGTTTACAACCTTCTATACAACTACAAATATATGTGATATTGATGAGGTAGATAATAACAATGTTTGATGTAGTCATCTCTATGGAATTTAGCTTGTTTCATAATATCATATTTCTATAAATGTTCTTTTTCTTTTTTTAGAGGATAGCAAGGGAGGAAAACATATCCTTCATCATTCTATTCTTTGATATGTGAGGAATAAGTTGATCCTTCCTAGCATCCAAGGTCATATACTTGGAATTTACTTCCTCCTTCTTATGTGCTACCAATTCCCATGAATTTTTAGCTAGATTAACAACATCCATAATGATGTCATAGTGTTTTCATTGGGTCAACCACTGTCCAGAATTTTGTCTTCATCCAAATTTTTGAGACTCCATAGGGTCATGCTATCCTTCTTTTCAATCCATTAGGGTTCTGCCTAATCATGTTGTCTAGTGTTCAAGTCTTCCTTTAGTAGTCCTAAGTGTTAAAATACTTGTTTGCACATGCCCAAATCTTGATGTATTCATAAGGACACACACCATGATAGGCTAAGTGCACTTCACAATGTCATTATTATTCACTCTCTCTCAAGAAGTGATTTCATAGCTCTTGTTGCCAGTGATTTCATAGTTCCTAGCAATAGTGATTGCACATATATTATCCATAGTGATTGTGGAGTCCTCAATGATGATGACTACACACTCTTTAGAGACAATGACTATGCAGTTCCCTAAGGAAGTCACTTTTCACTCCTTGTGAATAATTGATTATGTAGTTCCTTGTGATGGTGATTGCGTAGTTCTCAGTGTAAGTGGAAGGGAATTGCTTACAAATAGTGACTGTACACTCTTTATTGACAGTGAAAGCGTATTTATTTAAGTCATTCAATTCACTTTTGGCTCCTAGTTTCCCGACATGCATGAAGCACATTCACTAATCTCAACCTTAATTGCATATGTTCTCTCCTTGTATAAAGATTCCATTCAAAGTTCATTTTTATATTGATATTTTTATATTGAGCTCTATGCATTATTTCAATATAAGCATCATCCTCTCACTTGTGGCCGTAAATGCACCATTTTCCAATCGACTTTCTCAACTTTCACTTTTTATTTTACAAGTGTCGCTTTTACTTTCCTTTTCTCTTACATGTGTTACTTCTGCCTCCTCTATCTCTCCAAACTTTTTTTTCTTTCCACTTTCTCTCTTGAATGTGTTCCTTGTGTTTTCTTTGTGTTTTAATGTGCAAATTTTACCCTTGCATTTACTCCTTTCATTTGTTCTCACACTTCTTAAGAGCACTTTGCGACACCTTCTAGAGGTAGCTCCAGTGCACTCTCTTGCACTAGGTGAGGCTATTCATTATTATAATATGTGTTGGAAACTTTCCTATGGTGTAACACACCTTTTGGTTGTAGTCAACACTTGTGTTGCCACTTGTATTTTAAGTGTTGCAATTTTATGCTTTAATTTTCACGCTAAAAAATAAGTGTCGTTTTCTAACATTCCAAGGTATGAACATTGGTGTTTTCTAGTGTAAAAAATTTACCTTTTATTTTATGGTATAGATGTGTGTGTTCTCTATTTTCCACTTGTTTGGATGTCTTTCTCTCTCTTGTTCCACTGATCCCACACTTAGGCATTTTGGGGCTCTTCTTTCTCCTACCATCAGGTGCAAGTTACAAAAGAACTAATAATACACTAGGTGATATAAACTACACATTCATAAGATTTAGTTATGAAACACTTACCTTCTAGACTTGTGCACTAACTCTTTCTTGAGGACAAATCCCATTATTATACATTAAGAACCTTCATGTCATAGCCATTAAAATTTTCCTGCCCGTACTACCTCACTATAGAAGGCCTTGATCAATTCTACCCTGTATTTCACAATGAGTACTTCTAGTTAACAAAGGGGACATATTTATTTCCTTGTAGTGAAAAAATTTGTAATAAAAAGGTTCCCTTCCGTACATGTGTAGTGAGCATCCACAAGGTTTTGTTACCTAACCTTCAACTACTTACAGTAACCTTCTATCCAATCCCTTCACCACATGTGCATCCTATTTCACATTGCATAGTTCCAGTATATAGTGTGTCCATCTCTACGTCAATCCAATGTTCAATGTCATAATCAGAAAGGCTTCACATCGATCATTGGGTAGTGATCAACTACGTAGTACCTAGACCCTTTCCCTCAAGCCCTTGCACATTGTCCCATCATAGTCAACATGTTACATGAGCAAACAAAGATAGAATAGTTAATTGTGGGTTTAATGTTATCTTCTCATGAGTGAATCTCATTTATAGGTGATATCATGTTACCATGACAAGATGGTCTCAATGAAGTCATCAAGGAGAGTTTCAAGAAGGGCACTTGTGGCTATGAGACATAAAAGGTTTTATCATGTAGGAGTAAGGGAATCTTGGAAAAAGATAAAGTGATGGAAAATCATGTTCATTTGGAAGGTTCCAATACCTATATATACCCTTTGGAGGGTGAAGATGAGTTACAAGCCAAGGTTTATCATGAGGAAGTAAATGTCATAACATCAAAGAGATGAATTTGTAATTGATAAAATTAAGTCTTTGTTATATATCCATTTGGGCACATCACTCCCAACATTCACATCTATACTATTAGGGCTCATCAAACCCTAATCCAGCTACTACATGCTCTATACAAGTCATCACTTTGAATGCCTCCTTCCCTGAATGTTTCCTGGCCTGAAGCCCTTGAGAAATGCCTCCTTGAGGGATCAGCACAGCCTTGGTCATGGGTAAATGTGCTTCAGTGTAGGTAGGCCCATCTCAAGGTGTATTTAGTGAACTTAGGCCCACTTTGAGTTTCGCTGGGCAAGATTGAGTGAAATCCTCATAGGGTTCTGGGAATATTCTTATCTTCTGGAGCATTCTAGAAGATTCCCACACTTATCATATCCTATGAGCTCGAAATTGGATAGGGAATGAGTTAAGTAATCTCCTATCCTCTCATTCCTTCCTCCATGGAAACTCAATCTAATTTTGGAAGGCCATTCAGTACCCTCATTTATGACAAAACCACCTCCATCTTCCTATAAATTGAGCACTCATCTAAATGATCAAGGCATGGACTTTGAGAATTTATAAGGAGATATTGTTGGTGTGAGGTTTGAGATTGTAAGTAAGTATTGTTCTGCTACCAGAGTGTTGTGCTTTTGATGTGAGGTTGGATGGAACTCAAGCTGGAGGAGTGACATTAGATCAGGCTTCATGGTTGTAACTCTTCCTTCTACTTAATAAAGTTGTTTACACCTTTTTCCATATTCTTGTCTTTATGTATGATTACTATATGTGTAAATTCTTTCAATTCCATTTGCTTATACTAGATAGATATCTTGTTATGATTGGTTTTTATCATCTATTTATGATTGCATGTACTTGTCAAGCAGATTAAGTTAGAGAAGGAGAGACGAAAGCCATACAAAGGAGACAAAGGGAAATCGAAAGATAACAAGTAGGTTCCTTATCTTATTTATCTTCTATAGAAAAAGGTTAAGCACTTTAAATATGTTGTTCTAGGTGTAGCTACCCACCTAGGGAAAATGTATTTATCTGTAAATGCAAAAATCCACATAACAAATTGGTGACCATACTAGGGAATGATAATCATTCTAAGTAGTTTACCTTCATCCTGGTACACCCTAGTAGACTTTACCTACTTCCATTGATCCTGTTTCAACCTTTTTCAAGTGTTTTTTGGTAAAACTTTTCCTTGAATGCCCCTAGAATGACCTCTATGGCACCAGTGTAGGCTTGGTCAGGGCACAAAGCACTATAGAGCACCCTTGGCTTGAGGAAAAGACTTTGAAGCGCACTATATCCCATTTAGGGCTAGGTCGATCCTCCTTACGTCAAAAATCCCTCCTTTGACTTGATTTTTCCCAAATTTTCTTATGTTTTTGCTTGCTGAAAGATCAATGATTGTTGAACTTTTGAAATCAATTTGTGTTTCCTTTCCTAGTCCTACTTTGGCCTTTATTTTTTAATGTTTCTTAAATTATTTCTTTATCACTATCAATTCATTGTCAAAGTTAGTTTATACTCCATTAATCTTTGCTGAAAAGAAAGTGTCGTAAAATCTTCATTTCTTTTGAAAAGGAATTGTCATAACGTCTTTGTTCTTGCAAAAATATTGATTGATTGTATGTGCATTAGTTTCCTTTTGTTCATCTCAACATTAAGGGAATTGAAAATAAAAACTTGCATTTTTCATATTGTAGTTTGTGAATGCTTGATAGGAATAACTAGGGAAATTGCATTAGGTGTGCCCTTTGCTCTTTGTCAAAGATTTGATTGCTCTATCCCTTACTAGCTACAATTTTCATTGTTAATTGAATGAAAGTATGTTTCTCATGTTAGTTGCATTCTAGGAATTGCAAACATACATCACGTGGTGAACCTTGAAAAGCAAATTCTTAAGAAGGTCAACTTAAAAGTTATATCAATTGACCTAATGGAGCATTGTAACTCAACGCATAACATTTAGAGGTCTAGGCTAGAGACATGTTCCGACGTCATTAAACATAGCAGCTAATGCTAACTTGTTTGTGATACATTGCGAGTGTGATACCTCATTCCACGTATGTAAGTATATCATAGCTCATCCACATACCTTCGGGTATATAGGGAAGTGTTATACTAAATAAAGTATAAAGGAATTCTCTCACTGTGTGGTCTGGCATTAGACAGTGCTAACATGGAATGGGCCTCCACGTATTTTCAGGTATATATGGGAGGACTACATTAGGTTGATATCGATCCTTAGGTAATCAATTCAGCCACCTTGTACATTGTGATACACCAAACACAACATTTGGGGAGATTGCCTACCTGTACTTCTCGATTCGCCAGGAGCTATTCTGTAGTTCACAATTGCTTTGTAATCCTATTTCCCTATGGATAAATACAATTTCCCTAGGTGGGTAGCTACACCGACGACAAGAGATTTAAAGCGCTTAACCTTTTTCTATAGAAGATAAATAAGACAAGGGACCTACTTGTTATCATTCGCTTTCCCTTTGTCTCCTTTGTATGGCTTACGTCACTCCTTCTCGAACTTAAATGGTCCTTTTGTCCCAATGGTTTCTTCCCCACCACGAGTCAATTATGTGGCAACCTGTTCCACGCCTGTATTAATTGACAATCAATTCCATGATGTTGTACATTATGTACTGGGGGCATTGGAACCATATCTTCGATTCCTTGTTACGGATCCCTTCCAGAGCGTTGTTCTCCCATCTGATGAGAACCTCTTGGAAGTCATGACCTCTTATGGGTCATGAACAAGGAATATAAGGATAGTTCCTTGTCTTGTGTTGACCTCGTTAAAACGTGAAACAAGGAATATGAGGATAGTTCCTTGTCTTGTGTCAACCTTGTTAAAAATGAAACAAGGAATATGAGTTCTTTGTCTTGTGTCAACCTCGTTAAAAAATGAAATAAGGAATATGAGGATAGTTCCTGGTCTTCTTTGAACCTCGTTAAAAAATGAAACAAAAGGTATGAGAATAGTTCCTTATCATGTGTCAAGCTCGTTAAAAAATGAAACAAGGAATATGAGGATAGTTCTTTTACTGTGTCAACCTCATTAAATAAATGAAACAATTCCCAAAGAAGAGTTCCTTGTCTTGTGTCAAGCTCGTTAAAAAATGAAACAAGGAATATGAGGATAGTTCTTTGACTGTGTCAACCTCATTAAAAAATGAAATAATTCCCAAAGCAGAGTTCCTTGTCTTGTGTCAGGCTCGTTAAAAAATGAAACAAGGAATCAAAGGAGAGTTCCTTATCTTGTGGTAAGCTCGTTAAAAAATGAAACAAGGAATCTTAGAAGAGTTCCTTGTCTTGTGTCAATCTCATTAAAAAATGAAACAAGGTCCCCTGGAGTAAAGTTCCAAGTTGAGTCTTTGATTAGATATCGTAAAATCCCAGTGGAATCTTTCACTTGATCTTGCAAATGAACCTTCATTTCATACACTTGATAGCCATGAGTAGTCTACTTAGGTGAATGCAATGAAGCTTGAGGGGGATGCACCTAGAATCAAGTCATTATGCTGGCGGCATGTAAGCTAATCTCAAGCATAGTTTTTTCATGGTTTAAGCTTGTGTAAAAATGAAATTAAATCCAAGCATAGATCCCTATGGTTCAAGTTTGTGTAAAAATGAACCCATCTCCATTTCAACCCTCGTGATTTCCATTCTATCAGCTTATTCATCAAATGAGCCTTGGTTTTTCTCCTTCCATCATCACTATCTGCTTGGCCAATCATATTCTTTCACTTGGTTGTTTTACCCATTTTAAGGAACAATTTCAATAAGTGGTCTTATTAGCCAGCTGCTTCACATAAATCAACATGATTTGAGAAAGTTCCAAGATCACCATAACCAATTGCTATCCTAGACACCACTTGTTCCTCAAAGCAGAGTCCTCTTTAAGCTCCTTTTGGACTCTCGAAATATGAAAATATTGTCGAGCGCTTGTCCTTTTCAACTCGTTAACAGATTGGAAAAGATGTCTACTCATTATAAGTTTAACCCTTTTTTAGACTGACATAGATTACTTACGAAAAAGGAATACGTTGATCGAACATGGTCAATAGGTTCTCTCTCGTATTATTTTATGCTTTTTCGGACTTGAGAGACAAATCTACAAAAAAAAAAAACTTGTGGAGTTTTCTTTTATCCCTTTTAAAACTCTCTAAACATGAAAAGAAATGAGTTATCCTTGTAGTTAAACTTGTTAAAACATCAAGTAGCGACAAACTTGTCATCATGACAAGACCGAGTTTTACCTTCGGTAGACTTGTTAAAACATCACATAGTGATGGATTCACTCGAAGGGTATACAACAGGCATATGTTATCCTCCTCAAGCTTGATAAAAAATAAAGAGGTACTGGTTGGCAATGACTAGGGAAAATGGGAAGATGGGTAAACCTCTTTATGGCAGTAGGTCGCTTTTGAACATGACACTTTCACTTCATCTCCATGACTACTTTGGTTGGGTTATCTACTTGATGGTCATAATACCTATGGTATATCATACCATCCATTACTTTGGTTTTGGGTCAATGATGCCAATTCATTCCGTGTCACCCACCTGTTCAAGAGAAGTAACTCAATTAAAATAATCCTTTGCAATAGTCATAAACCTTCATTTTCATGATTTCCATTCTTGAACCTTGTTTCGTCACTCACATTCCATATCCAAAAATCATTACACTCATTTCATGTCGTTGATGAGGAATACAACAAGGCCCTCCTATGATGAGTCACCTCTTGTCGACATCAACACATTATCCAAGAAGTTGACTTAGAAACACCATTTCAGTACCTTGGGCCTTGCATACATCATTGGAAAGTTTCTCACTTCCGGTGATAGGTTGACATCATTGGCCTTCGACCAAAATAATTTGTATGGTGTTCAACATCAAAAAATCCATTCACACCATGCAGAATGTACTGTTGCACCTTGAGGATCATTATCATTATCAGTGATTTCTCTCACATTTGTTAATGGCTTACATCATTGACTGGTAATCAGACTGTGTCTTCCCATGTTCGACTTTAGATCACATATTCACATGTTTAGACTCGTTCTTGAGTGAATGATTGAATGAGATAGAAGACCTCAGGTCTAGTTTCATCCATTTGGGCTCTGATTTCAAGAATGTACCAAATCATTCGTATGATGGCTTTAGACTGATGGTCATCCCACCATGGGTCTATATCTATAGATGACTATTTATGTATGCATAATGAAACGTTTATATGCTAACCATGGGTATGCCTTTGCTCAATAATTCATGAAAAATACAAACTATCATGATATTATGTATTGTAATTGATGTAGGTCACCATCCGCTTCGAAACCTTCTCATCACATCGTAAAGCATATAACTCGACATTATCATTTTCGACTTCACTCCTAACATTCAAATTATTACTATTAGAGCTCATAAAACCCTAATCCAGTTGCTACATGCCCTAGACAAGTCGTCACTCTGAATGCCTCCCTCCCTAAAAGTTTCCTAGCCTTAAGCCCTCCATGAATGCCTCCTAGAGGGACAAGCACAAACTTGGTCAGGGCTAAATGCACTTCAATGTAGGTAGGCCCATGTCAGGGTGAATTTCAATCTACTTAAGCCCACTTTGACCTATGCTGGGTGAGTTTGACTGAAATCCTCATAGGGTTCTGGGAATATTCTTATCTTCTAGAGAATTTTATAATATTCCCACACTTATCATCTCATATGAGCTTGAAATTGATAGGGAATGAGTTAAGTAACCTCCTATACTCTCATTCCTTCCTCCATGGAAACAAACTCTAAGTTTGGAAGGCCATTCAATACCCTCATTTATGACCAAACCACCTCCATTTTCCTATAAATTGAGCACTCATCTAAGTGATCAAGGGCTGGACTTTGAGAATTTGTAAGGAGATACTGGTGGTGTGAGGTTGGAGATTGTAAGCAAGTATTTTATATAGCCAAAGTGTTGTGCTTTTGATGTGATGTTGGATGGAACTCAAGCTAGAGGAGTGACATGGGATCGGACTTCATGGTTGTAACTCTTCCTTCTACTTAATAAAGTTTTTTATATCTTTTCCAATATTCTTGTATTTATGTATAATGATTATATGTGTAAATGCTTTCAATTCCATTTTCTTATGGTAGATAGATCTCTTGCTTTGATTGGTTTTTGTTGTTTGTTTATTATTGCAGGTACTTTTCCAGCGGATTAAGTTCGAGAAGGAGTGATGGAAGCCACACAAAGGAGGAAAAGGGAAAGACAAAGATAACAAGTAGGTCCCTTGTCTTATTTATCATGTATATAAAATGGTTAAGCACTTTAAATTTGTTGTTCTAGGTGTAGCTACCCACCTAGAGAAATTTTGTTTATCCATAAATGCAAAATTCCACATAACAATCTATTGTGCTCTACAAACAACCCCCCATTTCATGCCATTTTTATTCATAAAACAATAAACTATGAAATGGGTCCCTTTAAAATAAAGTTGATATCAATAATTTTATTTAACAAAAAGTCTGATAAATCAAATGAGCCCTTTACAAAACCCTTTTAAAACAATACCCTTTTAAACAAATAAAGCGAATCTTGGTCATTGCGATAAAGCGATCGCAAGATCGCATATCGCAATGACATAAGGGACATATAAAGTGGCACAAAGCATTTCGCCGATGCGATATCGCATTCGGCGATCGGCGATATCCAATGCACAACCATAAGCGCCCCATTCCATTTACCCCGATGCGATGCGCAATCGGCGTTCGGCGATCGGCGGGTTACCTTCGCCTAAGTCTCAATGCACATAAAGCTTTTCGCCGATGTGATATCGCATTCGGCGATCGGCAGTACTCGATACATATTGTTAAGGCGGACTTATCATACCCCCGATGCGATGCGATAAGGCACAGTATTCAATAAAAAGCCGTTAAAGTGATTGGAAAGCTCAATTTATTCATATTTAAGGCATAATCACTTCCGCTCAGCCACCAATGCATCCATTGCATGCTTAAGGAGATTTCTCGACCGAATAATGATATAATGAGCATTTATAAGGTGGCAGGATTTATACGACCAATTAATCGATTCATGTCTTAAAATCTTTCCATGGATTATCTCCGCGCCCGTTTTAAAAGCTGAATATATTGCTGCGCATCTATTCATTTGTTATCAATTGCAAGTTTTTATCGCTATCTCTCTATGTTACGCACAATTGCCTCTCTGTGCAGAATCCATTCATAGACAGGAGTTTGAGCATGATGGGTAAGAAGTCTAAGAAGATTGCGGGTGCTTCCAATCCACCAGTTGTAGGACAACCTGCTGCAAATAAGAAGAAAGGCCTAATATCTGATACAACATGCACAGGCCTCACCAGAGTGACTTGGCAAGGCACTTATGACTTAATTGAGGCCGAGAAACCAAAGAAGACAGTAGCAGAAGCTATCGCGGATTCATTACGGAAGTCGGACTGCACTCTCAAAGATTTGGCCAATTCTTTCCTTCACAAGATAGCAGCCAGGGAGCAAATTCTCCCATACACAGACGTTGTGCGATGGGCAAATGAAGAAATCCCAATCATGGACAGAACCTTTAGCACAAGAGATGGGAGAATTTTTAGATCATTCAACGCAGAGGACTTAAGGCAAATGTATCATTTGCCCGAGCCAGAGAAGATATACAACAGTGCCTTCCTGGAGAAGTTTGCAAGCGAAAATGAGATTGAATCCGAACCTATCAAGGATTGGAGACAAAATCCGAACAAGCACAAACACGAATCTTCCGGTAAGTACTCAGTCGATTCTTTGGCTTCTCCTTATTGCTATGCGGGTATAATGATGTGTAGGTTATGGGGTTTACACGACTCTGCTAGTTTTACCATTGAAATGGTTCCTCTTATGGAGGCAGCAGTAAACAGTATAATTATGGACTGGGTTACTATCCTTTCGGATAAACTAGCAGTAGCTGTTCGTGACTTTAGAAATAAGACTTTGGTCACTGAAAGAAAAATCCCCCCATTCTACTATAGTGCATATATCCTAGATACGTTATGTTTCAATTCCGAATTCCCTGTTCTTGGTTGGAGGTGGACTGCACAAGACCCCTCGCCCATTCATATATATCACCAAAAGTTGTGGAAGTCGTCTTATAAAAACCACCTGTATCAGATCTGTAATGGCTTCATGGTTCCCATTTATTATTCCATTTTT
>APFE030176948.1:97613-144678 GCA_000404065.3 Pinus taeda
GTTCCAAAAACGCCATGGATGGAAAGGATCTGCCATATTTGTGAGAATAGGAGCATCGAGGATGAAAACCACTTCCTCTTAGAGTGCCCTGCATACAACCACATTAGATCTCAATTTCACAACCTTTGTTACAATACTGACCTTCCTAGCCTTTTAAAATGCCAAAATTATAGTGAACTCGGGAGGCTTCTCTCCAAGCTTTTTGAGCATAGGAATAAAATCTTAAATCAAAATAAATACTTTGTCTTCTTAGGTCCGATAGATCATTATTTGGTCTCAGCGGACGTTAACCATCATCATCATCATCATCATCATCAATAGAGTACACAAAAGTCAATTCTTTTACACAATAAGAGGGAAGACATTTCACCCAATCATATTTGAGATAAATATAAATTAAATTTTTGTTTAAAAATAATAAATTTAATTTCCATAATGTTAAAATCTGGATACAATTTTTAAATTTTTTTAATAAAAAAAAACTAATAGAAAATCAACTAAAAAATTAGAATAAGGCCAACGACAAATATAATAAATTAATATATTTTTCTTTTACAAAATAGACGTTTAATCCAAAGAGTCTCACTCAATTTCAATTATTAGAGGCAGATAGGCCATTTTCCATTTTGGAATGTTTAATGTTCTAATGGATAGTAGTAAATAATAAATATCTCGGTATTTTTTAAGTGAAATTATTTTTGTTTAATTTATTATAGTTAATGATAATATTATTATATATTAATGTTGTTATATAAATTAAATAGGAGTGTAAATTTTATAAGTATTGATAATCATTTTTAACCTTTATTTAAAATTAAAATAATATAGATCAATTTTTATTCTCTTTTAGTGCTAAATAAATGTGTGGCTAAGATAAATCTTGAGTATTGAAATACTTTACTAAACTCAAAGTGAAAATACATATATTTATATACAGATATACTTTCTATCTGTATCTTTGTATTTATAGATATAAAGCTATTAGTGAATATAGATATTCAAACAATGTATTTAATTTTTATATTAAGTATTAACAAGAGAAATAGATGTTATTTTACTTCTACTTTTAATTTATTTATTTTTATAGAATTGATATAAAACAGATTTATTTAACATAAATATTAAAATATTTGGATTATAACTCTAAAAATAGAAAGTGGAAATATTTTTACCACAACTGTCTCACATTGGATTGTAGTATTAAATATGAACTAAGTGAGCAGAATGAGAATCAGATTATTGATCTTTTACAATTCTTACCAAATATGTATAATAATTTATGTTTTTATCCTAGCTCACATTGTTGAGACAAAATCACACATTACAATTATTGATCTTTTATAATGATTTTATTTAAAGCTAACCAAATATGTACAATCATTTTTATTTTTATAGAAGAAGCCACATAAGGACAAACTAAATTATAGCTTTAATTTAAATTATTATTAATAGTTATAAAAAATGTAAAATTTGGCTTTATATGTGTGTTTAACTACATGGCTGAAATACCATAAGTCATTTTATAGGACTCTTATTAATATGAATTTTTCAATTAATTAATTGAATTAAAGAGATAGAAAAGGGCATAACTTCTTCTTAGACAAATCCCAATCTTTCATGAACAAATATTATCAAAAAATTCAATACTATGTGGAAGTTAAATCTTACCATCCACCTATTATTTAGAGATAATTAAATTAAAATTTTGAAAATTGTATTTCAAAATTAAAAAAACACATAAGAAAACATAACATTTATGATTCATAAATGCAATTATGAACTATGTCTTGTTAACACTTATATATACAAACAAGTGCTATATAGTATCTAGTTTTAAATATAGCTAAATTAAAGTAAAATAGTGAATTCAAGTTACTCTTAAAATTTAGAATCCAGTGAATTTAAGTCTTACTCATTGGAATTGACGTGTTTTGTTATTTGTAATTATGCATTGTGGCTGTGGAGAATCCAACAATTAAGTTTTAAAAGCATATTAGATTTTATCTAACATATTATATTGTTCTCCGAGAATTTTATAATCACGATGTTAATTACTAGCATTTGCACTACATGTTGCAAAGGAAAAGCCTTAAAGAAATAGCATAAGACACAATAACATAGAAGAAAGAAGTCAACATTTTATAAAATTTTGTTTATTTATTCTCATTTGTTTTTCGATCATTCCCACGACAATATGTTCAAAGTGAAGGTGTGGAGGTAATGCACAACACTTCACTCCAACTGATTTATGAAAATTATCTTCATTAAGATTATGGAACCTTTATGAGTAAATGATTTAAGTCAAACATTTCATAACAAAGCAATCTGATATCACCTTAATTCACAATGCAATGTATAATAGTTTTTTCATTACAAATTGGTCTAATTTTATGAGAAAAGCTTAATAGAAATACTTTAGTAGTAAGGGGAACATTAATAAGTTGCCTCATTATTTGTTATATGATGTTGTTAGTTTATTTACTTGTTGCTTACTATCCTTATTTCACTCTTGTAAAATGGCCAAACTATTAAAGAATGGTATTATTTGTTGTCTCTTTGGACCATTGTATTTTATCTAACTAAATCATTGCCATAACATCAATTAGGTTCCCATCATTCTCTCTCCATAGTGACTCAATGTCTTCAAATGAAGTTCATAAATTTGGCCCATCATTCTCTTTCCATAGTGACTCAATGTCTTCAAATGCAATTCACAAATTTGGTTTAATAAATGTTGGTGGAAAACCAATATATTTCACTTTGTAGAAAAGAGTGTACATTGCAAATCTTATTTCTCTTACCATGTGATGATGTCATCTAAATCTTGAATATTTCTAGCCACTTCTGAAATTCCCCATTCCTATTGTTATTTGACCATGATTATATTGGCATAATAATCCTTGTTCATGAGAATATCATTTAAGAAGTCAATGATAAGTGGCACAATTTATTTCTCAACTTGTCGTGAGGAAAAATCAAGTGTCTACCATTAAAGAGTCTAATCAAGACTTTACAATAATCAACTCTACTAAAAGGGAGCCCTCATCCTGACATACCATCCCACCATCATTATTTCCCATATAATGAAAATTGATGTTGATTGGAAAGATGTGGATATTAACCCAAAGATAGTTTCGAGCTGAAGGAGCTTGTTAATTGCAAGTCACTTGTAAGTATTACATTTTTATTTGGGATAACTCTTACCTCGGTACATGAATATGTATTTTATACCTTGTTATCTTAAAAGTTTAGTTATGTTGTTAATGATTCAATCCATTTCAATAAAAACAACTTGAGCGGTCGATTCCACTCGGGGTTTTCCATGAGACTATGAGCTTAAAAGATGTGTGAGTACCATATTCATTATACTCTAAACCACAACGATTTAATCCTTCATTCAATTCATACTAAACTATTTTGATCAAATTATATTCTCAACATAAATCCATTTTCCATCGTTTGCATGTTATTTGATGACAATTCATTGACAAGAAAGATCCCCTCGAACTATTGGAAATGTATCATCCTTGTCTGTCGTGTGAGTCTCCTATTTCCATTGGATTTCAAGATACAAAAATCCCTCGACTTCTTACCAACTAATTTTTATGTGATCATGTTGGAAATAAAGTTTACTGAGTGATTGGTATAATGACATGTTATTTTCTCTACCCAGTTTCTAATTTCATGAGGGACATTTTTTTGGCAGCTTGGGATAAGGCACCTTACCCTACCCTTGTGAGTCTAGGCTCTTGCTTAGACATAAATTCCAGATATATGTGACTTGTATTATAGTAGCAACAATTGTGTTCGATCATAAACCTCACCCAAATTACTACAACCCTATTAAAGTTCTGTTGCTTATTTCTTCATATGGTATCATATCTAGGAGTTTACGACTGCAAACAAAATATAATATCACATGATTTGGGTGGAGGGGTTTGAAGGGTTAGAGACGTGCGAGGTTTAGAAAATCTAATGATTACCGTTTTAATTAATAAATACTCACCGTAAAATGAAATTTGTCTACGGGTAATGGGATAAGCGTCCATAGCTTTCCCGTGGAATCTAGAATATCAAGATTATTCATAGGTATGGAATGTAAGACGAGGAGAGTATTAAGGCACATGGTTGTCCAATGTGACAATGGTCTCCTACTCTGATAATCAAATTATGTTGCAATACCTTGTCTGCCTAGTTCAAGTGGCTTGAAATACAACATAAATTAAGCTTTAACTATCTTTCAAACTAATTGGTTTTTCCTTTCCCTTTGCCTTGTTCTATAGCGTGATAGAAAATAGTGATTTGAATGGGCAGCTTCCTTCAGTTTTTATCTCACCGCAACTTGAGACAGTGTAAGTGTAAGTGTATTAATATTTTCTCTGAAATCCCTTTAATGTTACATTATTGAAAGATCTTGAACATTCGGTGATCTTCATTTTCCAATGGCATAGTATTCTCTCCAATAATTCTATAGATCAGCCCCTCTCAATTTTGGAAGGAACTGTCAGCCAACAACTCCAATTGATAGATCGTCGATACAACAACATCACATATCTTCCATTGGGAAAATCCTTAGCAATAGATGGGCGTATGGATTTACATCATAAAAAGTACTTAGACATGCTTATCAAAAAAACCCATCGAAGGGAAGTATAATGAAATGGAGAAATGAAGGAGTTGACATATCATACCCATTCATAGTAGATCTTTTGAGCCAAGAGCCTCCATGGCAGACTATATTTCCTTGGGAGGTGAAGTTGTTTGAGCTTTCTAGAATGAGAAAAGACAGTGAATATTTTAATTTACTAAATATATTTATATGGATGTGGATTAATAAAAAATTAATAATAACTTTTGGTTAAAATTTCAGGTATTAAGAAGAGATATTTGTATCATAAAGAGGTGCATGCATTTTCTGTCCAACGCAGAGTCATTATAAAATACAGGGGAGAATGGTACATTGTCTAGTACATTTAACCATATTCTGAAACAATTTTTCTAGAGATTGATACCGAAAAGGGCAGGCTTCATTTATATACAAAATCATCTTTTAGTTAAGTTATTTTTAAAGTCCACAAAGGAGTAAATACTTTTTATGCTCTTTTGATTTTGAACGGGTGACCTTTTAGAAAGAAGAGCATATGTTTAACTATTATGTTCTTAACTATTACGCTCATAATGACAAAAAAAACCTCCTATTCAACACTACTACAGTAGTAAACCCATATGAATTTAGTACCATATACACCTAGAAGTTGCATATTCCAGGTCTCAATATTTCAGATTCATATGGTGATTTGAATGGATTTTTTCTAGCATTTATATTCAACAAGTCCAACTAACCATCTCAATTTAGTACATCATTAAAAGTACACAAGCATACAAAGTGTGGATAAACAAACACCCTCTGTATTGTGCATAATTAGAATGACACACAAAGTTGATAATTACCTACCTTCTGCACTTATTGAAGTGGAGTTATCCTCCCTTGGGAATCTTGTTTGTATGTATATAATAAGGCACATAATTCACAATGACACAGATATACAAAGAGTCGATAGAATTCTCACCTTGATGTATTACATTGGCATCAATATATGAAGATGACAAAAAAAAATTCTATGTATATAGCAGAGCACATAATTCACAATGAAAGGCACATATACAAAGAGTTATTATATTACCCACACTCGAACTTTTTGCAGTGGAATTATGCTCAATCTTCTTGTATGTATATATAACAGAACATATTATTCACAATGATAAACAGATACAGAGTTGATATATTTCACACCCTGATATATTACAATGACCCCAATGTTGAAGGAGTTAATAGAACACCCACCCTATGAACTTCTTCCAGTGTAGTACAATTATGTCAGCTTTTTTATAGTATAATGTAGTACAATTATGTCAGCTTTTTTATAGTATAATTATTTCAAAGCTGAGAATATATGGAGAAGATCCTTCAATTCTTCAACCATTTGCTAACACAGGAATTGGGTTGCTTGCAGATATTAATAATGAGCAAATCCCATCTCTGAACAAATTGGTTGTAGCACAAAATTGAGTTAATAACTACATTGTTCATTTTGTTCTTCGCATTGATATCATTGGGATCCCAGTGGGGAACGAGGTTTTGTTCAGTGGAGATAGGGTTATGATTTCCCAGCTACTTCCTACATTACATAACTTACACAATTACCTTCTTCACGTTTCACTTGATCAGGAAATTAAGGTGTCTACACCTCACTCTATGGCCATACTTAGCATCTGCTAGAGCACAATTTTGGGCTCTTTAAAACTGATATGACAATGGCTTATAATGTGGTCTTGTTTCAATCTCCAAAATAAAATAAACATAACGCAATAATCACAATAACCAAAAACAATTAATCAACATAACTAGATGATTATGATAATGCATTATGATTAAAGAAAATGATAAGCTTGACAAGGTAATCACAATAACCATTTATGCAAATAAAACACTAAAATGGACAGAGGCTACATTATTTATGTTACTGCAAAAGCATGGATATAGGGAAAATATACACACTTCATTACCCTATCTTAAATGGAAGAAAAAGAAACCATAAATGATCCATATCTTGAATGATCTTTGCCCAAGAGATATTTGTGTCAACATATCGGATGATAATTGAAAAGAGGCATCTTATGGGAACAAGACAGTTGCAATTTTTTTCCTACATCAAGGTGAATCTATAAATCTATATCAGCTCAGTCCAATCACATTGCTAAAAAGTTGTGTCCTATGCTCAAAGCCTGCTTACCATATTCATGTTTTCCCACTTATGTGCCTTGTATGGCAACATTTTAGTATTTTAGTCCACAGACACAATCTTTGGGCCATAGTGATTGAATTGAAAAGCCATAGTTCGAGCATATAAACGCATGTTGATGTTGTTGAGAACTACCCCTACCATTGGAACTCCGAAATGCATTTGTAAAATGGCAGCAATGTTGGGAGCCACCACAGAGACTTGCATATAAGCAACCACAATCAATAAGATCAAGATGATATATATATTTATCTTGCAATTCTTCAAGCCTTTTCTAACATAGGATTTGGGTTACTTGTATCTATTAGTAATGACCAGATCCAATCTCTGAACCGGCTGGCTATATCACAGAATTGGGTTAAGAAAAACATTGTTCCTTTTGTTCTTGCCACTGACATCATTGGGATCTCAGTGGGGAAAGAGGTTATGTTCCGTGGAGATAGAATTATTCTTTCTCAACTCCCTGCATTGAAGAACTTAAACACTACCCTTGTTGAGGCTTCACTGGATCAACTTAGGGTGTCTACACCTCACTCTATGGACATATTTTCTACATCTGCACCTTCATCTGCTGGAGCGCAATTTTGGGATCTTCAAAACGGTTATGACAATGCATTATGATATGGGCTTGGTTCCTTGACTTAGAGTTCAACCCTTCTCAAAGTTTGTACAGAAAGGCCTTACTGTGTTGGTCCTTATTGTGGTTTTCTATGAAGGCTAGGTTGTGTGACATAGTTATTAATTTCATTTAGTCTGTAGCCGTTATTACTAATTGAAACTATATATGAGGCATAGTGCAGGTCCATCTCTTCCTGCTCCACACATTGTTGGTCGTCTTGTTGTAGCTCTTCCTACAAGGAAAGTTTGGAGCATTTCCAAGCCCGTAGATGACGAAAATTCTTTAAAAAAAAATTTCGACTATGCTTGTGGCCAGGGCATTGACTGTAGGCCTATTTTACGAGTGACATTGGCCTTCTTCTTCTGAAGTGCAACATAAACAAGTAAACCCCGGACAAATTCACCAAATATTTCTCCAACTAATTACAACCCAAAAAGCCAATGCCAACAAATTATATGAGCAAACTGCAACTACCCATGATAGGAAATCTCCCTAAAAATTCATTGAGCAAAGCCACAACGTCCTGATTTGACTAAATTCTCACAAACGTCCTGATTTTACTAAATTCATTTAGAATAAGGGTTTGTGCACCAGTTGCAATAAATTCATTCTAAAGAAGGGTTTGTGCATGGGTTTGAGAACCAGTATTTACTCCCGCTGTCACAATGATATCTCCAGTGGTCATTATCAGCTCCATAACAGATATCCAAGAAGACATCCAGTACTTGGCATCGTCTATCGAAATACACAATTTCTGATTGATAATGCAACAATTTCTTGTTAGAAGCCTAAAAACTAAATATTCTAAAGAGGAAATAAAGTTGGAAAAAATTGTAATAATGAAAATTTATATACATAAGATTACATATTTGAATCCACCAAATGTTAATACTTTGACCTAGTAAGATTAGGTAGCTGGAGGAGACCCTTGTCGACCATTATTCAGCCGATTTTGAGAGCAATGGTGAGCAATGACGGCTCCTCGACAATTATTCAGCCAACTTTGAGATCAAAAGCAACTCCGAGGCAGCCCCGAGGGAATGGTTGGCGAGAGAAACGTTCTGAGCCCCGTATTCCCTTACCGCAGAGCTTCATCGAGACGAGAGACCTTGTTTATGAGTCGGAGGATGAGATTGAAATCATCTGGCAGGTTCGAGGATGTTTGCAAATGAAAGATGATGACGATGGCTAGAAAGACGCGATCGCACATGACAAATCTCGTATTCAGAAACCCTGAAGCTCCAAACACGAAGCACAGAAGCTATGCTCTGTAGGTGCGAGACCTCGTTCCTTCCTACTACTTTTACTTTAAAAAACACTTTAATATTACTTTTTAAATAAAATATTATTTAAAAATACATGATTCAAATATTTGATTTACTAAAATATATTAATTAAAATTAATAAAATACCAATAATAATCAACAACCAAAAACTAGGTCATAATTGCAAAAGCAAACCGCTAATATGTACCGTGGGAAGAGGAAGAAGGCCGTTGCTCAACTGCCACAACGTTAATCATCTGAAAGCCAACAGCGGGCATGCTCTAGGATTTCGGCTCCTCAACTGCCGCTCTCGGCCACAAAGACGTTGGTGTAATCGGGGTAGTGAATTTAAATCGAATTTATGTTGCTGTCATTTTATTAAATGAACATTTGTTATATGAAACATGAAAGTTGACTGAGATTTAATTGAGTTAATGAGATTTAAGTCAAATCAAAATTCTCAATTGGATTAATAAGAACAGTTATATTGAAATTTCAATTAAATCCAGAAAGGAAAGTTTTATATTTATTTTATATTAAATAGCTTTTTCAAATATATTAAACTAATTTATATTAAATTATTCTTAATAATATTATTTAAATAATTTATTAATTAATTAAATCAACCTTCTGTATCTCACACCACAAGTAAATTGGTTTTCCTTTACAATTTTCGCATAAATTTAAATGGATAATATTATATAAAGGAAAAATATAATTATAAAACTATTTCATAATAACCTAAAATACTAACTTAAGAAATACATATATTACATCATCGTTACAATAACTTTGCGTCAACAGATAGCAACGTATAAATCTTGATTTTAACCCGGGAGGGGAAGTCATTAATGAACTATCCCAACCACCCAGGATATAAGTTTTTTATTTTTATTTTTTCACTTTCCACCCTTCAAGCTTGCCCATAGATCAATTAGACCATTAAAGGAATTCATTTACTGAATCACTACAGCAAACACGGAGAGAACTTGGAAGCAGATTTGGTGGTTTACATATATTTTTATATGTCGGTATATTTGACAAAGTCAAACAAATTATTTCATAACATTCTGGTGAAATAATCTTTCCATTATAATTGTGATCGTCTGTGAGGACAAGCAGACTTTAATGTCCCCGCTTCACTTCGTGAAATTTTTCGTTGTGCAGAGGATTAGTTAGGGAAAATCGAACTCTTTTGCCAACTTTAAATGTGACATATAGTGATATTACCTAAGAGAGAATAGTTAATCAAAATTAAATAAAAAAAAATTAAAATGACATTAAAATAATAAATTTAATGTAATATTAAATTAGAGAAAATATGTAATTTTTTCTTCGTTAAATATAATTAACAATTAACCAACAAAAAACTAAATACTTAATAACATCTCTAGCAATTATGTGTTTTAATCCAATTCATTTGCCAACTTCAATATATAATGATTACATAAGAAAGAAAAAAATAGTTAGTCAAAATTAAAATTATTAAAAATAAAAATTTAAATGTAATTATTATATAATATGTAATTTTTATCGTGAACATAAATATTAAAATAACTAAAAACATAAAATAAATAAATAAATAAATAATAATATAGGCCCAAATTGGGTGTATACTGACAAATACAGCGCACAAATAGGATTGATTACACCAACAACAAAAAATAAAAAATAAAATGTTAGAAAGAAAGACTTAGCGTATGTAGTCTACAACACTCCCGCGCAGGGCTGGAATGTGAAATTCGCTCACCCCGTCAAATGAAAAATTATGTTGTTTTTGAATTTTTCGTGCCTTTCATTATACCCTTTATCCAAATTTATAAGTGTCCATTTTCTCTAACTCTTTTAATGTGTAAACTTTTTTTCAACTACTCTTATCTCAACTTTCATAAATATCTTTTTCTCTTGTTTTTTTCCTAACTTAACATATGTGTTTGATTGAGATCATAATGACATTAATCACCTAAAACTTGAAATTTCCTAAACACTAACAATAACCACCAACATGTTATACTAAATAATCACCTATAAATAATATTAGTGTAACATTAAGTCAATATTAACCACTATCCTTAAAATTGGCCTAGGGCAAAGACAAAAATTTGACACAATAAAGTAAGTGACATGATAAAAACACCATTTAAAACAATGGACAAATCACTCATGTATTTGACCAAGTAAAACAAGGGTACCCACCAAATTTCAGGCATGGATGGAGCTATGGTAACCAAGGTTTGCACGTGTCCCCCAATGCATTGAAATATTTCCATAAGGGATTCGAACCATGGGGAAGAGGAAAATATCACGCTAGAAACATACTGTAGAAATTTGAAATTTCCTTTCACCGTCAAAATGTCCTTATAAATTCATATTATTTGTTTATATGTTAATAAATTCCTTTTTTTTTTGGTAGGTACATTACCTATCGCAAGGAGTGCCTTAACGGTGCACCCATTCACCATCAATCTAAAGCCCCATTGGCATATGTTAATAAATTCTAATAAAATAGTGTGAATGTGAAGTTGGTAAATAAGTCGGAAGAAAACCAACAAAACATGCGAAGAATAGTGCGACCCACATCGATGTAGAGACATCATCATCTATCAAATTAGACATTGTTTCCCCTCTTCTTTCGACAACTAAATCATGATCAGCATTAGTGACCGCTAAATAGTCAACCCTGAATGAGGGTATCAATTCTTCTAGTTACCGAGAATTTATGCTTGTGTTTGCAAACTCTTAAGAGAACCCATTACCATAGTGATGCAACTCTTAAGGGGATCCATTACCATAGTGATGCAATCTACGAGGGTAAAATATTTGTCAGGGAGATTCCATCCTCGATGGGAAAACATCACCAACCCTTCCACTTTTCTTACGAATCAAACCAAAACCCATTGTTCACAACATTGAAGAAAAATACTCACATTAACATTGTACTTCTGAATATACTTAACCTCTTATCATATACATGATCTAGGTAGATGTTGGTGGCCACCCACCTATCCCATTTGGACCCCCACAACTGTCTCTCTCAGTCTTTTTAGTTTCCTAAATTGTGGCACAATTTACTATTTTTAGTAGTTTTTCAAATCCTAAACTTCCGCAGCCGTTTTGAGGGCCTAAATGACATTTCTTTGGGAAATCTACCGCCATCGATTTTTTGTCTAAAATCATCTTTTCCATCGTAGACTTTGGAGAGATATTTCAAACTAGCTATCATGCACGTCAAATGGAGATAATATGACCAATTCACGACCCTCGGAAGTTTGTTGTCCAACTCACCCCAATGGAGCCCACAAACTCTTGGTGTTACATCTCCTCTGGTTAGGGTTTTGGTTGTTTAGGGTTTTTCCTTATTGTTCAATAATAAAAAGGCCCTTGAGCCTCATTGTAAGATAGTTCAGAGGCATGTAGGTGCCACATCTCTTCTCAGAGATAAGCTACCATCGCCCTAGCTGGTTTATTTCCATTTCTGTTTGTAAGCATATTTCACTATTTTACAGTAATGAAATGAAGTATTATTTCCACTACATATCCGTCTTTATGGTTATCTCTGTATTTTATTGTCTTTGTGTTTAAATCTGGATCAGTGGTATGAGAGCGGTCTGCTTTTTCTCTGTTTTTCTTTGCATGTCCCCAACGAGGTCCAGATATAAGGAGTTAGGGCTTGAAATGGTCGAAGCTTTGCAAGACCAACCTCACAAATCTTGACGACCTCCCATTGCAGATGAGAAGAAAGACGAGGGGGCATGAGATCCTATCAAAATCTTGCTCGAAGAAGCCCTCGAGTGAAAAAGGAACACGATGATGGATAGCTTTGCGGAGATCCTTCAGTAGCTACCCAGAATTGACACATCTACTTCCAATAGCTACTCTTGGAATGCCACACCCTTTAAGGTACAAGTTAATTTTGAAATCCCCATCTTCAAGGGTCAAATAGACGTAGACGCCGTAGATAAATGGTTAAATCTGCTAGATGGGTATTTTTCTGTTCATGAATTTTCAAGTCGGGAAAATATTGTTTTCGCTCTTCTCAAAGTAGCCCTCGACATCAAGGACTGGTGGGAGACCTACTGCGAGCAGAAGGATGAAACTACAGGCTCACTTTTTTCAGCCACACCCACTTGGAATGACTTCCGGGATGCCATCGAGGAGTAGTACTACCCTCTCAAAATCTATGAGGACAAATACATCAAATGGACCACACTACGGTAGGGACGAGACCAAGATGTGTCGGAGTTCACAAACATTTTTCATACCCTTCGCACACAATTGGGTATGAAATATTATAAGCTACATCTAGTACCGCGACTGCCTACACAAATACATCCAGGAAGAGATGGAGTTCTTGACCATCTCCTCACTCAGCATGGCATACCGATACACTGTCAAAATTGAGAAAAAGTTCAAACATAAGAAGCGAGACATTGGATCTGCAAATCTGAAGCCCAAAGGACAAAGCCAAGGTAGGGTGACCCAAGACAACCCATCGAAGCCGCAAGAAAAAACAACACCACGAAGCCAAAGAAGGACACAGGAAAGTGGTGTGAGCTCCACAAGAGTCCCACTCATAACACAAGTGAGTGTCGGACCAAGCAGTTGCTGGTGGCCAAGTTGAAGGCTTCCGAATCAGATGCATGGTCTCACCCTGAGCCAAAACCTGACAAGGAGAATGGCAAATGGAAGTAGATTATTAATGCAGAGCCCAGCGCCACTGTTGCCACTGCCAAGATCTAGGAGAATGAGCCTAAAGACCTAGAGGTGGGGGAGCGCCTTTTCCACTCACAAATGTGGGTGAAGGGTTCACCACTACAATTCATTGTTGACAGTGGGAGCCAAAAGAACCTCGTTTCAACATAGGTCGTGAAGCAGTTGGGCCTACCAACTACACCACACCCACAGCCATACAGTATTGGGTGGCTTCACGAAGGATGAGATCTCGAAGTTCACCAGCACTGCCGCCTTCTCTACAGCATCAAGCCCTTCACAAATGAGGTATTGTGTGGTGTTACACCTTTAGATGTTTGTGATGTATTATTAGGCTAGCCATACTTGTGGAGGCGACATGTTGTGTATGAGTCAAGGCCTCGCGCTGTCATTATTTCTTTGGATAATTCATTATACAGGATACTGGAGGCAACACCACCTACCGCCAACTCTTTGATCACTGCCAAGAGAGGTAGCAAGCTCATCTCTCAGACTAGGAAATTCTTTTTATGTCTGGTTTGCTCCCAAAGTAAGGGGCAGATCGTTGCTACATCCATGACCCCCACAAAGGGATCCTCCACGCAGCAGCAACAACAAAGGGATATGGTCATGATAGAACACAGGAACAACTTCTCCTCACCCACAAGGGTACCACACAAGTTTGAGGTGGGTGACAATGTTTGGTTGCATCTGCATAGAGAACACCTTACGAGAACCCATCAGAAACTCAGAACACTGTGACATGGTCCTTAGACCGGTACCAAGGCTATGGGCAGCAATGTTTTGAAGCACAACATTCCTCCATTCCTTCTCTTGGACCGAGTGTTCAATGTGGATCATCGTCTACCATGCTTCCCACCATTTCTAGACACACCAGAGATTGTAGAACAACTCACTAGAGACCCAGCTCAACAGAAGCTTGCTCATCTCAAGGAGGAACTCAATGCAATGGGGACCATTGCTTCATAAGGGGGGAGGAATGATTCAGGTGGATGTTGGTGGCCACCCACCTATCCCATTTGGACCCCCACAATTGTCTCTTTGAGTCTTTTCAGTTTCCTAAATTGTAGCATAGTTTACTATTTTTAGCAGTTTTTCGAGTCCTAAACTTTGGGAGACGTTTTGAGGCCGTAAACAACGTTTTTTAGAAAATCTAACGCAAGCGATTTGTTTTGTCTAAAATCATCTTTTCTATCATAGTCCTTATAGAGATCTTTCGAATGGGCTATCATGCACGTCAAACAGAGATAATATGACCAATTCGTGGCCCCGGGAAGTTGGCTGTCCAACTCACCCCAACGGGGCCCACAAACTCTTGGTATTACATCTCCTCAGGTTAGGGTTTTCCCTTATTGTTCAATAATAAAAAGTCCCTTGAGCCTCATTGTAAGACAGTTCAGAGGCATGTAACTGCCACATCTCTTCTGAGAGATAAGCTACCATCGCCCTAGTTGGTTTATTTCCATTTCTATCTGTAAGCATATTTCAGTATTTTACAGTAATGAAATGAAGTATTATTTCCACTGCATATCTATCTTTATGGTTATATCTGTATTTTATTACATTCCTGTTTAAATTTGGATCAGTACAACAACATACAACTTGTAGAATGAATATTATTGCAGACATTTTGTTACTAAAGTGCAGAGAAGGACATCAATAAGTTTTCGGCACGACTTCCACTAGTTTGAAAACCCAATCCACAGTAACACATAGGTGGGAATAAGGGGTTTAGGAAATTTTGAACTTCACTCATGCCTTGCATTTTCTAAAAGTGGAAGCAATGAAAAAAAATAATTTCATCCCATGAAGTAGAAACCAAAGTGGATAATGGTAAACCACAGAACCAAACACTTCTAGAAAACATAATGAAGCCTATAGATGAAGCTTAGAGTCCCTCCTCGTAGAGCCATGTGGAAAGACTCAAACACATCCATCTTGTGATGACAACATAAAGAAAGTTCATATCACGGTTATTTATAAATACACCTCAGATGCTTAGTGTGGTTTCTCAAAAGCTAACTCCCAAAAAAACATACTTAAGACTTTCTTCTCATTCCAATTTATCAAACAACCCATGGAGATGTGTCAGTTACCACGACAGTGCAAACAGACAAAGTCTAATTGCCCCAAAACTTCTACACTACCAGATTCACTGCAACTACAAAAATTTAAGAATAAAATGAAAATATCCAAACTGGTATATGCAGTGGGTGTTATTTTCAGCCATACTTTCTAACTTTCTTGATGAGATAAATCATATAAGAAATAATTAGAAATAGTTTAGAGTTATATATTTTGAGATCCCAGTGAGTGGGAAGCTTTTCTCGTTCAGGTAGAATGATTTAAGAGATTCAAACGCTAGTTATAACTTTGACTTTTCCAATTGATATATTTCTCATGCACTTGAATTGTATTAATACAACCACACTATATATTCACCATCTATATTGTTTTACAATAACTCTCGAAGAAAATTTAAAAGAAATTGTATCCTATAGCCTCTAATTGTTCTCACTATTATCTTACTTCCCCCCCGCATTAATGCAAACTAGTGTGCTACAATCATACTCTTGGGGAGTAAATAAATATAGTGCTTTAAGATTAAGAAACAATGCTTGCAGACAGTTTATAAGACCTCGCAATTACAAAACCAATGTTGGAAAGACTATATTAACTGTAGCATTTCTTAACATTTATGTACTTTGTCTTTGAGAATCACAATGAATGCAACGAGCAAGGGAGGGCATTGGAGCCTGGTAGGTAGTAGGCAATCGAAGGCTTGAGCATTTAAATCAAGTTCAGTTTGAACTGTGTGTACCGGTCACCAATCCTGCCTCCCATGAAATAGAGGTATAATAGATTTTGACAATTCTACTTCGATGTCCGCCATCAAAAAGATAGGCTGTAGATTTAGAAGAGATGTCAAAAGTGATGTGTAAAAAATTTCATCTGCTGTCGAATACGTCCTGGAACGCAAAATACGTCCTGTAGGATGCTATATTCCAGGCTTGCTACCGCGCACCGGTGTTGTGGATTTGTTCCACATAAAAAATTAATGCCATAAGTGAACAATGACCTAACCATTAATAAAAAGCTTTTAAATAGTAAAAGTGGTGAATGTTATTATTTTAATAATCGACGTTAGATGTTATTCAAGAAAACTTCTTACCTTTTCTCGATAATCGATGACAGATGGTAGGATAATTGAGTTGAATGGACCTTTGAATTATGGCAGGGTCATTGAATAATTCCTTGCGTCAAGAAGAGTGAGTACGACGAATTTAGCCTTAATAATTCATTAGCGTGCTTCATTGATGTAACACTTTGGTATTGTAAATATTCTTAATTTGTACTTACTATGTAGACTTGGCAGATAATTGAATTAGCAGAAATAATTGCAAAGTTGTTTCTTTCAAAAAAAAATATTATTTCAGTTTTATTTAAAAATGAGAAGTCTACGAATTCAGGGAAAGAGACTTAAAAATGAGATCGTTACATACCACAAAGTTAAAGAGAGCTAGTTACTCTTTCTCTAGAGATAACACATTTCATTGGGAAAATGATGTTAAGGAAGAAAAGTAGGAAAAGTTGGAGGTGTCCAAAGAAAGAGAGGGAAAACAAAAGATTCTGCACGATGTTGTCGATAAGGTACTCTTGAGCTGGGTTGTGAACCAATGGAGACATTAAGTTGATGGAAAGTTCTTGGTTTGATTGGAGGTTTTTATGCTAGTGAAATTGTCTAGGGGCTATTGTTTATCTTCTTTTTTCGAGATTTAAAGCTGGGGCCTAGGGGAGAACTAGATGTAATTTGATTCTCATGGTTGGGAGGAGAGGTCCTTTAGTTCAATTCCTTAGTTGACTACATTTAGCAAGATAAGTATATTGAAGTTAGTTAAATTGCAAAAGAGATTATTCTTGTAAATTGAAACTTATTTCTTGAACAATTGAATTAAAAGATATACATTATTTGTGTTAATTGATTTGATGAGATTAGATGTGCTTATGTGTTTTGATAACTAAGGAAACAAATGTTTTGTGTTTCTATTTTGAATAATGAAATAAAGGAACTGATAAAGCACTCACATAACAATATTGAAGTTATAAATGAAAGAAAAAAAAAATAATTGCAACATAACAATGTTATTTGTCTGAGTTGAGTAGCTAAGACTCATATCCCTCTCTATATATATATATAACAGGAATATTGATATCAAGATTTCACACACAGGTATGCATAATGTTGATTCTGACTCTTGATAGAGGGGTCTTACCAAGGAATATTGATATCAAGATTTCACACACAGGTATGCATAATGTTGATTCTGACCCTTGATAGAGGGGTCTTACCAACCTCAGTCGGCCAAGAAAGTAAGCCATAACTATATCCAAAAATAGATAGCCAACTATAAATGAAATAAGCCGCAACGTGAGAAAAAGCTAATAATAGAGAGCAATATGCACACAGGCTTGAGGCAAAAAGTTAGCATAGGAGTGGCACTAGAACTTTATGAACATATGAAGCAACATAACGTGGTTATTACCCAACACTGAAGAGAGAAATTTGAGGAATATTCACTAGTGGTAAGGTGGTTTCGTAAGGCCAATGTTCGGAAGGAAACGAGTTTACTTCTAGGCCAAGTTAGACTAGGCCGATAGCCGAAGTCTGTTTTGGTTCGTAACCCTTGGAAAAAGATTAAATGCAGCTGCATGAAAGGATTTGTCATAAGAAATGTAATCCAAATGAACAAATATCCAAACATAGTAACTTAACAACACTACCATCTAAAACAAACACAAAAAGAAATAACACTTTGTACAAATATGAAAATAATTCCATCTAAAACAAACACAAAAAGAAATAACACTTTGTACATATATGAAAATAATTCGTTGGAATAGAAATCTTTTATAAATATCCATAGGTCTTGTTGATGTACAAGAGTATAGACAATAACCCATAACAGGGAATGACGTGAACAGCTGACCCATCTATTGACAATGTATTACATAAATAGACAAAGTGTAAATGAATTCTCCACTACTTAATTAGGGTTTACATCGGCCAGTTTCCCCACATCCAAGAGACCTTTTACATGTCGTAAAATAACCAGAGATGAAAGCCTCAGACGACACTTGTGACCATCGAATTGAAAAGTGAATTCATTGACCAAAAGGACACGAAAAATGACATTCGAAAAATTGAAGGAAACGTTTGACAAAACCTGGAAATAAGAACCTCAAGTTAGGTTAGGTTGTCGAGCCATCAACATGAAATTTCCACAATTTTCTAGTTGACCTCCCACCCAGAGAAGGGAGACTCATATGTGAGAGCTAATGTGAAAGAACAAACCAGCGAACAAAAAAAACACAATTATTCTCAAATTGAGAAGTTGGACAAGAAAATTATAGTGGAAGCAATTGTGTTGGATCTATAATTGATACATGAAAAGGTAATATGTCGGGGTTGTAGTCTTCAATCTAAACATAAAAGAAGTAAAATATGTAGGTATAATTTACTATAAAATCTCGGCAAAAGAGCTAAGAGAGAGGAAAAGAAAATTCTAACCATACCCACTACATAAATATCTTGATATATGGTCATAGTTCCATGAGCATATGTCCCTTTCAATCGAACTTGTGAGGATATGGGTCAAAAAAATTAGAGAGTAGTAAAGAAAGGTATGGAGATTTAAACCAATAGAGTTACATGTAAGCCAACAAGAGCATACCTCTAAAAGTCGACAAAACCCCTTCTGTAACTAGTGCAGAGCTCCCACAACATACAGAGGAAAAAGAATGACAAACATAAGGGTTAGAAAAACCAGGTAGTTACCAAAACTCCATAAAATAGGGTTGGACCGTCAGATCCAAACCCTAATGAATCTATGCTTATGATTAGTTTTTTTTCAATCACTAAGTGTTGGGAAGGTTCGATGGACATGTGCCATACCAATATCATATGTTGAATATTTCACATGACCTTATGGTGATCCAGGCATAATGGAAACCATAAGAAAATCATAAGAAAATAATATGGTGTATGCTCAACAATCTATAAAATCTCATGTCGAGGGATAACCTGAAGTTTTCCCGAAACCCCAACGTTACGAGTGGTAACATTTGGGACGTTGGATTTATAAAAAAAAAATTAAAACAAAATATAATCTACCACTCCGAGATGTGTGGACTTTTCTACGTCCTAAAATATCAATCCATGTGCTTTCAAACCAAAATTTCAATAGTAATAATAATAAAGATTATTATTATTATTCTTTTTTCAACAATGTTTTCATGGATAGATGTTACAAGTGCTATTAAAGCACCACAAATTCAACATTGTGATTTGTTTGGGTCAAATATAAATAACAAATATCTAATGATGCAGGGAGGGGAGAGAAGATGGAAGGGGAGAGAAGATGGGAAGAGGAGATCGATTTACGTGATCGACTGTGGGAATGGGAAATTTTCATTTAGCTCAAGTTAACTTAGAAATGTGGGTTCAATTGGGGGAGGAATCTTGCAATACCAATGAGATGATGTTAGAAACTATGCAACAACTATGAGTTGAGATGGAAAACTTAAGAGATGATAATGAGAGGTTGAGGTTGGAACATAAGAGAATTTTGAAAAGTCTCTCAGATAAACAAAATCATAGGAATCCAGGTCATGTCCCTGATAATGGAAATAAAACAAAAATGCATCAACAAAGAGAAAATCATATTGAATTTGAGGGTGAATGAAAGAACAATTAACAGGGATATGATAATATTTCTAGCGGAAAGGTGATAAAAAGGAAAAAAATTGAACTCCAAGGGGAATTTAAAAAATTAGGTCCCCAACATTTGATGGATAAATGGAAGGAACATTAGAATCTTAGGTAATTAATATGAATAAATACTTCCAAATTTAAGTGTAGGGTGGCAATTTAAAAGTAAGGTTGGTGATTTATTAATTACAAGGTGAGCTTACTCTGTTGTGGGAATAAATTAATACTGATCGAGGAATTGATGTGCAAGAGGTAATATGGGACATCTTTCAAACACATTTTAAAGATAAATATCTGATGGAGCTATTATATGATGAAAAATATAAAGAGTTTCACGATATGCGGTTAGGGTGGTTTTTCATGGATGGATTTGTAGCTAAGTTCACCTCCTTGCTGCAATATGTCCCTACATCCAGGAAGAGAAAGCAAAGGTACAATGTTTCATCAGTAGCTTACCATTATTGATGAAAGAGGAGTTGGGATTTGATAAACTAAAGATAACGGATGAAGAAATCCATAAGGCTTGGATTTTCTATCAATAGATGAAGTAAAAGAAAGATAGTGGAAAAAAGTTGATCAAATAAGAAAGGACAAAAGAATCTCCAGAGTATCAGAAATGTAAAAATTGCAAGCACTAGGAATGGGCACAAATGCTAGCAAAATAAACAACCTCGGTAAAATCACTAGAAGTTCAAACTACAAAATGAATCTAATAAAGTTGAAGTTTCGAGTAAACCAGAGCCATGTCAGACGCAAAATCCTCCCTTACCGTGTTGGGTTTGTGGAGAACCTGATTATTACAATATTTGTCTATGTCAGACCAAAATATAACCGGCCATGAACACTAAAGATGCCTCTGTGGTTGGATAGCTTTCAATAAATATACCAAGGATTAACGCCGGAATGGAGGACCATCTCGCTAAGTACCGACCTAAAATGATAAAAATGGAAGCTAAACTAGCTAATTGTATCATTTCTAGTTTAATAAATCTAGGGGAAAGCCTAACCTATATAAACCCAAAACTAGTCTAATCATGCGAATTACAACCCAACAAATTCAAAAATACCTTGTTAGTACATTTGGACACTCAGGATAAAAGGAGGGTGTCTGCTAAGGAAGAAAAATGTTTCATCAAAGTAGTAGGAAAACCAACTAGGGTGAATTTGAATGTGTTTCCTTTAGGATCCTATGATGTGTCAATCAGGATGGACTGGTTCGAAGGACATTGTTCCTTATAGAACTGTCAAGAGAATACCATAAGTTTCCTCAAAGAAGAGGGTTATACGCTACAATGTCAAGGCATTAAAAGGCCTATTAAGTTAGAGACTAATATAACTACCCAACTAACTAAATGCCCCAGAAAAGGTTTCCAGATTTATGTTGTGCAGGTTGGATACTCTAACGCTAAAGATAAAACAAGCACTTTAGAAAACATACGAGTCATTCAAGATTTTGCTGATGTAATCCCAGAAGAAATTCATGGATTGCCACCAAAATGGAATATTGAATTCACAGTAGTACTCATCCTGGGAGCAACCCCAGTGCCCAAAACCCCTTATCGTATGACATACCTAAGATAACATAACTTAAAATGCAATTGCAAGAGTTACCTGATAGAGGTTACATCCAACCGAGTGTGTCACCTTGGGGGGCTCCTATGCTGCTAGTAAGGAAGAAGGATAACACCTTATGATTGTGCATTGATTAGATGAAACTAAATAAATTAACCATGAAAAATAAATACCCATTATCGAGAACAGATGGTTTTTTTTAATAAAGTTAAAGGTGTCATCATATTCTCTAATATTGATTTATGGTTAGACTACCATCATATAAGAATCAAGGAGGAAGATATTTAGAAGACAACATTTAGGACTTGATATGGGAATTATCAGTTTGTGGTACTGTCCTTTGGGCTTACCATTGCCCCAACAACATTTATGAGTCTAATGAATGGCATTTTCCATCATTACCTTGATAAATTTGTTGTAGTTTTTATTGACGATATTCTATTTTTTTCAAACAACTTATAAGAGCATAAGAAACACCTTCAAGTAGTGCTACAAACTCCGTGGGAACATCATCTATATGATAAGTACAATGAATGTGATTTTAATAAGGACCAAATAAAATATGTAGGACATATAATTTAATATGAAGGAATAGTTGTAGAGCCTCAGAAAATCAAGACCATCTTGGAATGGCCCATTCCTAAAAATTTGGCGGATATTTAGTCCTTTATGGGTAGTTGAGAATAATTAATATTATTTTGATATTAATGGAGAAAATGGTTACATTGTTGTAGCATTCTCCCTAGTTTAGGATTAGTTCCTAAAGTTTAGGGGTTTGGGTACAACTTCCTATTTCCTAGTCTTGTATTTAATGATGTAATCTTTGATTGATTGATGAATAGAGTGGATGAGAGTGATCTCTTTGTTGTTGGTGAGTGTAGTCTCGAGGTGCAGGCCACACCTGAGAGCTACATCTCTTTCTTTTCAATTTTGTTCACATTCTATCTTGGTATCGGAGCTCAGATTGAGTGAGCCTGATCTTTTGTCACCTGTGAGGCTGAAGTGCCTATAGTAGCTAGCTTGCCTGTGTGGCGGAATTGCCTGTAGTGCCTTTGTGGCTGTGTGTACACGAGAGCTTTGTGCTCAAGTGAGCAGGTGGACTACAAAACACTTGGCTCGAACTCAGAATTTTTTTTAATTTTTTAATTTATTTATTTATTTATTTTTTTCTGAGTAGAAAGGCCGATTAGCGCGGATTTTGCGCTGAGAGTCGTGCCAGAAGAGGAATTAGCGCATATTTTCAGGGATAAATCGCGCTAAAGCACCAGAAAGCCCGATTAGCGTGGGATTTTACCAGGAAAGTCGCACCAATTCAAATACTCTAAGCGATTTTTAATTAGCGCGGATTTTTCGCTCGGGGTAGCGCTAGGGGGATCTGCGAACAGCGTGAACTTCATTTGGCGGTTTGCAAACGGTGCAGATCGGCGGAGTTTCACATCCGTCCGGAAGAGACAGATCGGGAAAGTGCCAGAGGAGATCTACGGGAAACCTCAACTTTGTTTGGCGATCTGCAGTGAGAGCAGGATCAACGAAGTGGCAGATCAATCCGGGAGAGGTGGATCGGATCAATTGTGATCAGATCATTGTTTCGGCTGTGTTGGAAACGCCGAATTTGCTCATTGGAGCGGGAGTGCCAGACACTGCAGATCGGTGGCAGAGGTGACATAATCGATCTGACAGGTATTGTTTTTTGTTGTTGTTGAGTAGATTCACAATGATTAATACGATGGAATCTTACCTTAACGAGTCTGGTAAACTCAATGGGTCTAACTTCACGAATTGGAAGTTTAAGATCCAAACTCTGCTCGAAGGTGCGAATGCTTGGGCTATAGTGACAGGCGATGAGCAGAAGCTGACTGCAACCACACAGAAGGAAGACTGGGAAAAACGAGAAAACAAGGCCAAAGTCCTGTTGAAGATGTCTATGAAAGACAATGTTATTACACACATCAGAGATTGTAAAATGTCCGCGGAGATCTCGACGAAAATAAAAAATTTCTATGAGACCCAGAATACAAACAGAGTTTTGGCTCTGAAAAGCAAGCTATTTTCAATGAGGATGGACGAAAGGGATTCTGCTACTACATTTGTCACGTGAATTAAGGATGTTAAAGACAGATTGGGGGCCATTGGAGTGGTGGTGGCTGATGAAGATCTTGTTGCAATTACAATGAATGGGATGTGTGATGATTTCCAAACCTTCATCACTGGAGTCTCCGCAAGGGAGAAAACAGCGACGTTCGATGATCTCACTACGATCTTGCAGCAAGAGGAAGACCGACGACAGAACCTGAATCTGAACCCCCAAAGTGACGATCTCGCGCTGGTGGCGAAACAACGACTATCTAAAGGAATGCAGTCACAACAGCAATCAAAGCAAAAAGGAGGAACATCACAGAAGAATCTGCATTCTCATAAAGGTATGCTTGCAAATCATTATGAAAAGAAATGTTATTATTGTGGAAAAACGGGTCATATACAGAGAGATTGTTATTATAAGAAGCAGGCTGATGAGGCAAGGAGGAGACAGGTAAATCCAAAACACAGAGGATATTTTGTTGAAGAAGAAGACTTTAGTCATGAATTTCGACTGTTCACAGTCTATTGTGCCCTTTCAGCATCGAATGAAGATGACATCTGGTATGTCAATTCTGGAGCATCCTCTCACATGACAGGTAATAAGGAATTTTTTTATAGTCTTGAAGAAATTATAAATGGATCAAAAATATATCTAGGGGATGATAATGGATATCAGATTAAAGGTCATGGGGTGATTTCAGTTAAGTTACCAAATGGAAAAAATAGTCACCTTTAAAATGTTTTATATGTACCTGGAATAAAGAAAAACCTGATATATGTATCCATGATGGCTGATCAAGATATGCATGTCGAATTCTTCAAGGCTCACTGCGTGATAAAGGATTGCAGGAATGAAATTGTTGCAATAGGCATGCGAGTTGGAAGCCTATACAGATTGGATGCAAAAAGTATATAAGAGGTTTGGTCATCTGAATCTGCAGGATCTCATGTTGTTACAAAAGCAAGGTATGGTCGAAGGTCTCCCCATCTTTCGTAACATTCAATTAAATTGTGATGGTTGTGCCTTAGGAAAGATGCACACAAAATAGTTCCATGTGCATGATAGGAGGAGGCAAACAGAAATCTTAGAGCTAGTGCACACTGATGTATGTGGTCCCATGTAGACAAGGTCGCTAGGGGGAGCATACTATTTTTTGTTATTTACTGATGACTGCACTAGGTATTCATGGGTTTATTTTTTAAACAAGAGAAGTCAGACTTTCTAATGTTTTATAGAGTTCAAAACCTTGGTGGAAAAACAGTTTGGAAAAAGTATTAAAATTCTCCAATCTGATCAAGGAGGAGAATACAAATTAAAGGAATTCATGAAATACTGCAAAACTCATGGGATTGTTCAGTAGTATACAGTGCCGCATACAGCACAGCAAAACAGAGTTGCAGAGCGTAAAAACAGAACCTTGGTGGAGTGTGCAAGGAGCATGCTGCAAGGTAAGGGTCTATCTAATACTTTTTGGGCAGAAGCGATAAATATTGTTGTATACTTAAAAAATAGAAGTCCTACTAGGTTTCTTGGCTTCAAAACCCCTTTTGAAGCCTTATATGGATTTAAACCAGCAGTAAACCACTTAAGAGTCTTTGGGTCAAAGGCATTTGCACATGTACCTAAATCTGATAGAAAGAAACTAGACCCTAAGGCAGTCAAATTCATCTTCGTTGGTTATGGCACAGAGTTTAAAGCACACAAACTGTTCAATCCTGAGTCTCGTAAGACATTTGCAAGTAGAGATGTAGTCTTTCATGAACAGGTACAGGAAAGGAAAGCTGATGTTGGAGATGATTGGCACATTCCATTGTTGTTGGAGGAAAGCAGTGAGGATGAAAGGGAGCAGGAACAGGAACAGAAAGAAGAGAATGAAGAAGAACATCAAGAAGGTGAAAAAGCAGGCCCAGTTACTATAGAGGAAAACAAATTTGAGGTAAGTCCCCTACCAAGAAGGTCAGGTAGGAAGACTCAATTACCATTGAAGTTGAGAAACTATGCTTTGATGTCAAAAGTTTTGAACATTGTAGAACCCTCTAATTACAAAGAAGCTAGTCAATTTAAGGAATGGAGAGCTGGAATGAATGAAGAAATTCTTAGAAATGATACTTGGGATTTAGTTGAGCTTCCTAAGAATAAAACACCCATAGGATGCAAGTGGTTGTTTAAACCAAAAATGAATGCAGACGGAAGTATAGATAAGTTAAAAGCTAGGTTGGTTGCAAAAGGATATTCACAGATGGAAGGTATAGATTTTGATGATACTTTTGCACCTGTAGCAAAGCTAAATACAATCAGAATACTTATTGCTTTAGCTACTAAATATAATTGGGAATTACACCAGCTTGATGTTAAATCTGCATTTTTAAATGGTGATTTAAAAGAAGAAATTTACTTAGTACAGCCAAAAGGATATGTAAAGCAGGGGCAGGAACATATTGTTTGCAGATTGAAAAAGGCTTTATATGGTTTAAAGCAAGCACCCAGGTCTTGGTACGAAAAAGTCGATTCTTTCTTTATAGAGTATGGTTTCCATAGAAGTTTAAATGACCCAAATTTGTATACCAAGTAAAATAATCAAGGGCAGATTATTTTGATTTCTCTATATGTGGATGATATGATTCTAACAGGAAATGCAGATGACTTAATCAGAGGAATCAAAAGGCTCATGGTACAAGTCTTTGAGATGAAAAATCTCGGAAGCCTTAACTATTGTCTAGGATTAGAAGTATTCAGAGATACTGAGAAAACTTTTCTTACCCAAGGGAAGTATGCTAGAAATCTGTTGGAAAAGTTTGGGATGGATCGGTGTAGATCAACAGCAACACCTTTGCAGCAGAATCTGAAATTGAGCAGTGATGATGGCACTAAGGAGGTTGATGCCACAATGTACAGACAGCTGGTTGGCAGCCTGATATATCTTATAGCAACCAGACCTGACTTGGCATACTCTATTAGTGTGTTGAGCCAATTTATGTCGAAACCTCTTGAAAGTCACTGGACAGCAGCAAAAAGCGTGTTGAGGTATCTTTGTGGTACTGTTCATTTCAGTATTTTTACACTGATGTATCTGATGTTACTCTAGCAGGTTTTTCAGACTCAGACTAGGCAGGTAACCTGGATGATCGGAGGTCCATCACAGGTTATGCATTCAACATAGGTTCCGGGGTCATAGCATGGAGCAGCAAGAAACAGAGTACTGTAGCTTTGTCGTCATGTGAAGCTGAGTATCAAGCATTGTGTGCAGCAACATGTGAAGCGATCTGGTTGAGGAGACTTCTCAAAGCTGCAGGAAAAGAACAGAAGCAACCCACTTCTATCAAAAGCGACAACCAGAGCACCATCAAATTAGCATACAATCCAGTGTTTCACAAAAACACCAAACGTATAGACACTCAGTTCCATTTTGTTAGAGAAAAAATACAGTCAAATGAAATTGCTGTTGTATATTGTAAAACTTGTGACAATGTGGTTGATATTTTTACAAAGCCTCTTGCATGAGTGAAATTTGAATTGTTTAGAAAGATGCTAGGAGTTTAGGAGAACCCTTTCTCCATTAAGGGGGGGAGTTGAGAATAATTAATATTATTTTGATATTAATGGAGAAAATGGTTACATTGTTGTAACGTTCTCCCTAGTTTAGGATTAGTTCCTAAAGTTTAGGGGTTTGGGTGCAACTTCCTATTTCCTAGTCTTGTATTTAATGATGCAATATTTGATTGATTGATGAATAGAGTGGATGAGAGTGATCTCTCTGTTGTTGGTGAGTGTAGTCTCCAGGTGCAGGCCACACCTGAGAGCTACAGTTCTTTCTTTTCAATTATGTTCACATTTTATCTTGGGTTTGGTAGGGTATTTTCATTGTTTTATCAAAGAATTTATTAGAATAACTTACCCTATAACTTATTTGCAGGAGAAGGGAAAATATTTTAAATGGACAAAAAGATATCAACATTGATTTGATGAATTAAAAAATTTACTGGCCAAAACCCCTATATTAAAAATTACGTGCCATGCAAAATAATTTTTAGTGTGTATAGATGCTTACCCAGAAAGAGTAGGTGGAGTTTTGATGCAAGAAGGTAGACTGATAGCTTAAGAATCATGAAATTTGAAGGATCATGAGTAGAGGTATTCTACTTATGATCTAGAATTGACTATTGTAGTACATGTCCTAAAACTATGGCGACACTACCTCCTAGGTAAGAAGTTTATTTTAATGATCGATCACAACATCCTAACAAGTTGCTTTAGTAGCCCAATCTTAATGCATGTCAAGCTAGATGGAACCCCTTTTTGATTGAGTTTGAGTTTGATGTAAATCATCTAGAAGGGAAAGAAAATATTGGATTGATGTTTTAAGTAGGAAATTACATTGTGTGTGTGAAGTATCTTATAGTCAAGATTAAATCAGTTTCTCTAACCAGATTAAGGAGTTTGCTTTAAAGAATCCAGAGTATGAATTTTTATGGTAGAAAGCTAAGTTTACAACCAAACATGGAAATCAATCCGAATATGGTACAAATAAAGAGAATTTACTAGATTTTAAAGGAAGAGTGTATTTTCCTAACTAGCTGGATATTAAACAGTTAATTTTAGATGAATTTCATACGAGTCCTTATGTTTCCCAACCTGGATATCATAAATTACTTTCTGTGATGAATAAAAAATATCTTTGGGCTAGAATTAGAAGAAGCATTATAGATTACATGGCGAAGTGTTTGGAATGTAATTAGGTTAAAGTTGAACACCAACACTGTGCAGGATTGCTGCATCCCTTACCTATCTAAGAATGGAAATGGGGTGTGGTCACGTTGGATTTTGTAACATGATTACCTAGATACAAAGGGAACAATAACTAACATGGTAGTGATAGACAACATAAGTAAAACAACCCATTTTACTTTGGTACAAGCCACATATAAGATTTTTCAAATTTCTCACATCTTTATGAGGGATATATTTTGGTTGCATGACATACCTAAGGTGGCGATCTCATATAGAGGTGTGAAGTCCACCTCAACATTCCCAAAGGCTATTTGTGTCATGTTAAGCACCTAAGTTCAATTCAGTACCTCTTACCATCATCAAACGGATGGGAAGACTAAAAGAGTGTGCTAGGTGCTAGAAGTTATGTTAGCAATGTATGTTATGCAAAAACCAACCCAATGCGAATAATACCTTCACCTACATGAATTTTCATATCAAAACAACTATTATGAATCATTGAAGATGAGTCCTTTCGATGTACTATATGGAAGGAAGTGCAAACCCCCCACTAATTGGAGCAACCTTGAAGACAAACTAATCCTAGGGCTTGATATGTTAGTAGATATGTAGTAAAAGTTAAATAAGTTATGTCAAAACTTAAGGGCTTCCCAATATAGACAGAAACCTTATGGTGATAAAAAATAATTTCTATACTTTTGAGTTAGGGACCATGTCTATGTGCGAGTTAAACCCTCGAAAAGTACATTAATATGGCATGGTTGTGAAAAGTTAGCACTTGGTTATTGTGGCCCTTTTCAAACATTGGAAAGAGTTGGACCCATAACATACTAGATTGCACTACCTAATCACATATGAGTTCATAATTTATTTCATGTCTCATTACATAAGAAGTATGTATATGACCCTAGACATATTATTAACTAGAAATAGATACAGGTCAAACAAAACAAATAATTTCTAGTAGAACCTCTATGTGTTCTCGAGCAGAGAGAAATAATGTTATGGAGGCAATTTATCACCCAATTTAAGGAGAAATGGAGGAATTTTAGCCTAGAGGAGGCCACTTGGGAACATTCCAACTGTATGCAAAAAGCGTGACATATTCCAAGAATAGGAATGAACATCGAGCATGGTGTTCATCTCTAACGGGGTGATAATGTAGCACCCCTAGGTGTTATAAATATTCATAATTTAATTTTAACATGAAGTCTTCGTAGATAATGGGCTTAGTGGAAAATACTAGTGAAACCACAAATTTGTTTCTTTTAAAATTTTTATTATTTCATTTTCATTTAAAAACGAAAAGTCTAGGAATTCACAAGAAGAGACCCAAAAATGATATTTTCAGATACCAGACAATTAGATATAGTTATTTACTCTCTCCCTTGAGATAAAAATATTAGTGGATAAAGGCTTCCAAGGAAGACAAGGGGGAAAACTTGGAGGCATCTACAGAAAGAGAGGGAAGTTAAAATATCTAGCAAGAGTTGTCGATAAGTTACTCTTGAGTTGAGATGTGAACAGATGGAGAGCTTAAGCTAATTGAAATTTCTTGGCTGGACTGAGAGGTCTTGATGTTAGAGAACATGTCCTAAGGGCCATTGTTTATCTATTTTTCTGGAGAATGCAATCTCGGGGGGACAATTATTTGTAATTTCCATTGTCATGGCTAGGAGGAGAGGTCTATTAGTTGAATTCCTTGGTTTTCTACATTTAGCAAGATAAGTATATTGAAGTTCTCTAAATTGTATAAGATACTCTCCTTATAAACTGAAATTTCTTTCTTGAACACTTGAATGAAAATATAGAATTCATTTGTGTTTATTTGTTTGGTGAGAATAGATGTCCTGATGTTTTTTGATAACTAAGGAAAAAAATGTTTTTTTTTTTCTTCTGAATAAAGAAATAAAGGAATTGATAAAACACAAAAAGAATAATATTGAAGGTATATACAAAAGAAACTTAGATTGATTGCAACCTCACAGTGTTATGTATCGAAGCCAATTAGTTTAGACTTGTGTCCCTTGATATCCATATATAAAAATAATATTGATCACAAGATTATAGACATCGTTATACAAAATGTTGACTCTGACTATGGATGGAAGGGTCTTGCCTACCTCTTCCAGCCAAGAAAGTAAGATATAACTATGGCCAAAAATAGATAGCCAACTATAGTTGAAATAAGCCACACGTTGTAACGCTATAAAAGGCTAATAACAGAGAAAAACATGCACACTGGCTCAAGGAAAAAAGCTAACCGAGTAGTCTGGAACTTTATGAATAAAATAAGCAACATAGTTGTGTAGTGATTACCCAACACTAAAAAAAGAAACTTGATTACAGAAAGCAGTGTTGGGAAGGAAGCCCTTTTAGTCCCAAGCTAAACCAAACTAAGGCAACAATCGAGGTGCATTCTGGTTCAAACCCTTTAAAGGATTAAATGCAACTACATGCAAGGTTCTATCATAACCAACGTAATATAAATGAACAAATATCCAAGCATAATAACATAACAACATTACCATCTAAATCACATGGAAGAATAAATAACACTTTGTACATATGTAAATATAATTCATTGGAATAGGAATATTATATAAATATCCAAAGGTCTTACTGATATACAACAGTATGGACAAAAACTCATAACAGGGAACGTCAAGAAAAATTGACCCATATTCTCACAATATATTACATAAAAAGAAGAGTGTAAATAAAGTATCCACAACTTAAATAGTGTTTACATCGACCTATTTACCCACATCTAAGTAACCTTTTACAACTCCTTAAATAACAAAATATGAAAGTCTTAGAGCACATCTATAACCCTTGACTTAAAAAACAAATTCATTGACTAACAAGACACAAAAGATGACATTCAAAAAAATGGAGGAACCATTTGATAGAACCTGAAAATAAAAACCTCAAATTACGTGAGGTTTTTGAGCCATCATCATGAAATTTCCACAATTTCGATGACGACCTTCGACCCAGAGAAGGGTCGCTCAACTGTGATAGCTAACGTGTAACATCCGACTTGGGAACAAAAGGAAACCAATATTATTCTCTAATTCAGAAGGCAAAATATAAAATATAGGGGAAACAATGGTGTTGGATCTGTACATGATGCCTGGAAATCAAATACGTTGGGGTTGTAGCCTTCAAGATAAACACAAAAGAAGTAAAATGTGCAAGCAGCATTTACTATAAAATCTTGGCAAAACAGTTAACATAGATGAGAAAAAATTTCTAATTGTACATGATGCCTAAATCCCTTGAGCTATGGTCCTAGCTCCACATGCATACATTCCCTTCCATTGGACCTGTGAGAATAGCGGTCGAAAAACTTAGAAAATAGTAAAGAAAGGAAGGCAGGGTTAAACAAACCAAGTTGCATGTAAGCCAAGCGGAGGATACCTATGAAAGTTGACAAAAACCCTTCTTTTATATGGAACTAGTGCAAAGCACCCATAGAAGGTGGCGGTGAAAAAATGACGAACATAAGGGTTGGAAAAATTAGGTAGTTAACAAAACCCCATGGAAGAGGGTTGGAAGGTTAGATCCAAACCCTAATGAATCTACACACAAGATTAGTCCCGATGTTAACCATTAAGCGTCACAAAGGTTCGAACGATAGGTGTCTCACAAATGCCATATGTTAAATGTTGTACATAACCTTATGCTGATTCGGACATAATAAAAACCACGAGAAAATAATATGGTGTAACTTCAACAAATTATAAAATGTTGTGTTACAAAAATACTTTAAGTTTTCCCAAAACCCTAGTGTTAATAGTTTGTAAGATTAGGGAGGTGATCTTTATAAAAAAAAATAAAACAAAATATTGTCTACCACCCCCAAATGTGTGGCATTTTCTATGTCTTAAAATATCAAGCCATGTGTTTTAAACCAAGATTCGAATAATAATAATAATAAAGTTTATTTTTTTTACTTTATTTTTTTACAACATTTTCATGGATAAATGTTACAATTTTCCTCTGAAACAATTCCACGATAATTGAATCAAGTATACATTTGTGTAAACCACATAGGTAGATAATACTAAAACTGGTGAAGCAGTTAACTCAATCAATTCTATCTCTATCTTTGTCTTATTTAGTGAATTTTTTCTAACATTGTCAAATGACAAAAATATTTGTGAATGGTTATCTTGGTCATGTGTTACATGTGAATTTCGATTGTTTAGTGACTCTCAGAGTCTATGTGTTTGTTGTTTACTTATATTTGTTTATTTTTCACACATTCTTTTTGTGAAATAACAATCTTCTCTCTAAGTATTAATTTGTTCCTGGTCCCACAATTGTTTTCTGAAATAACAGGTTTCTCCCTGAGCAATGATTATATCTCACATGCATTACTTGTGTGGAAGTAGTTTTTACCCATTTTATATCTAACCAATAATTATGTTACACACACATTGATTATGGGGAGGTATTTTTACTGATTCTATATGTAAGCATACTACTTGAAGCAACAAAACATGTATTTTTTGATGATTATCTTTCACGTAGAAACCACAAATCCTACAATTAAAGTTACCTCACACATCCAACAACTATCGAGTATTGCATTGTATATTACATAATTCCATGACGTGTTTTGATGGAGGTGCATTAGGCCGTCACACCAGGAGCTTAACAACATGTTGGGTTGATCACATGCCAAGGCTAGAACATTTTATAGTTTATTTGTGAAAAGTTTTGGATATTTAGTTAAGTGTAGTTAGGCGTATCTAGTTAAAGAAATTTTAAATAGCTAAGGATAGGATTTGATAGATCGTAGAGAGTTAGATATAATTATATTAAAAATAAATCTTGTTTCCTGATTTTATGGAGTGAGGAAATTGGTTCACATTAATGACCTCATTTCTTGGACAATTTTTTAGTTTTGGGAGAAAAATGAACATTTTTCTTCAAGCTTTTGTGTGGGAGAAGGGTATGATGTTTTGTTCTCTATGTGAGACCGAAGTTAATGGATAAACAAAATTAATACATCTATGACATCAATTTGTGTTAATTGATCCTCAATCTGTGTGAACTAGATGTGGTATGTGGAGTTAATAGTTAACTGAACAACACTCTTGGAAAAGTTCTATTAATCAGAAAGTCGAATTTGTAAGTGTGTATGAGATAGTTACTTGTATGTGCATTTATGAGGCTTGTTAACAATCATATTAATATCTAGAAATTGAAATTGATATGAAATTTATTCTCTTCATACTTTACATTTGAATGAGACTAAAATATAGAGATGGAGAACCATATTATAGTTAATATTTTAATCACAGTGATTTTGCGTCAAATCTTGTTAATTGGAAAGGGTAATTTATGTTATAGGTTTGAGAATATAGTGCATTTTGTATCAGGCCAAGAGAAGGGAATTTCACAAGAGGGAAATCATCATCAAACTTACTATTCAATTTATAGCCAAAGGAAGATGAAATTCAAAATTCTATGGTCTAGGTTTTATGCAAAGCATGGTCTATTTGGTGACTCTCAAGCTATTTTCTAAGAAAATCCTTGATTGTGTAGTTTCGAGTTGATTGCTAAACCATTTTTTCTGAGTGCGTGAGTCATAAAATGATTTTTTGAAGTCCATATCATTATCACTCAAGTTTTTTCCTTAGAAGTTATTAAATAAGGAATGGCCCGAGATAACGACAAACCAATCTTTTAGACTCGGGTTCTGGCCAACCTAAGTCTAGAGAGGGATCTTCCTTTATAATTTAACTTTGTTTGAATATGATCTCAGGCTATTTCTTAATGTTCACGGTTGTTTGTTTTGATTTAGTGGTGGAATTAAGAAAACAGATGGGCAGAGCAAGTATACAGGTCATCGGGCTATGGAGTCAATCAAGAAAGGCTTAACTGGATTTAGATCTATTACTGAGGTAAGAGTCCACAGGGTAGGCTAACACAACAAGAGCAAATATGCAAGTTTAAATTGATGAGAGTCCTAACCAGGGCTAAGCGAAATGAAGAATCCTTAACATGGATTAATATGAGGAAGGGAAGGATGGTTAGTAGAAAAGGGCAATAAAGAATCCTATATTATGGGCCAAAGGGGGGTAAACTATGGAAGTAAGGAGGCAATTAAGAATCTCTAGACCAAGGCAGTTTAGAAGAAAACATAAATAAAGAAAACAGTTAAAACAGAGAGCACTTAAGCTAATTCTGATGATATCATTCCTAGTTTTCCTTTAAGACTTTATAGGAAACACATATGAATAATTGATAACCTAAAGAAAATACAATATTTAAACATCAGAAAATGATACCTATTTGTTCCAGATGTGCACAATAATCGAGTGAAATGTCGTCAACTTTATTTCATTATCTAGTAAAGCAGTCCAGCCTTGAGTACAATAGATCCTTAGCTTACAAAAAAATGTCTCCAAAAATTCTTTCTAATCCACCCAGAAGACTTCAAATGAAGATGTATTTATACAAATTATAAACTTAAATATCTTGAAAAAATATCAAGATTGGTTTACAAATATCTCAAACTGTTTTGCAATAATAGAACTTAAATAAAGGACATTCAAAACTAATGAATCTATTTGGCACTATGCTAATGGATTTATGGTGAGAAGGAAGTGAAATTAGAATTTGATAACAACTCTTAAGTGATGATGACGCATCCTAGTCACTAGCTAGATCGTTTCTTTGTGCATTCTACTCGAGAAATTCTGCAATATTAGGGTCCAATGATACACTTGTATATCTAAATAAGAGCTAGATATGTAAAAAGTGAAAGAGATTATTGTATATAAGAATTTTTTTGAGATAAACCTCTCTCTGTTTTCCAAAATTCAACTTCCACTATTCTTAATATTCTCTGCAAAAAGATGTCAAAAATAAAACTTTGCACAAACTGAAACATAGGCTGTGAAGACATGCACTGATCTCACATTTGGTAATAGCTCTGTAAAAAGTGAGATAAGTTTTTGGAGATTTGCCTGTTAGGAACAAAAACCTCCTCCTTTTTTTCAAAATACCTCTTGTATTGGTCACAATAGTTTCTGCCAAACTACGATCTAAACAGGAAATTTCTGAAGAATGTACCACTTCTACTCCGATTTCATCTTTTAACCTTGAATTTATTTTAACTATTTTTCACTTTTACTTTGGATAAACTTCATTGTTGCTGGTGGAAGTGTTTTCATCTTTGTTTAACCCTTACTTCATCCATGTTTACTTTTACTGTTTACTTTTACCACTCTGTTTTTTCATGTGTCTCCACTTTGACATGAATTTTTATGCTTTGTAACTATGTTCCCTATTGTTTATCTTCATACTAGCTGATATACTTGACTTGGTCTTCAATCTAATACTCTTTAATCCTGATACAATTTGACCATTCTTTACTGTGTCCTTTTACATTCACTGTATATTTTAGGTTTTTTATTGTCTATTTCAACAGTATATCATTTATTTTCATGTTTCCACTGCTTGTATTTTAACCGTATGTTTTATTTTCCATCTCTGTTTGAATAGACCTAATAACAATCTCAGAGTAAATAGGTATTATGACTAGTATTAAGACTATTTATCCAAGGCTGCGGTCTTTTGATCGCTTGTAAAACAAAACAAATTGTTAGGAAATTGTTGGGTTGAGAGGGAGGGTCATTGATGGATTTATCTACATTTATAGGTCAATGAGTCCAAAATGATTTCAGGAGGTAAACCATGCTTGAATTGGTTAGCAGAGCCTTTAGGTGGAGTAGACGGCTTTCATAAGTTTACATAGTATAATGCGCGAAGGGAAAGAAAACTTGGGTTCTTGGGGATTGAACTTTAATGGGCAAACTTTTAAAATATGGGGCGAATTGAATAATAGACAGTTTGTCGCATAGCGAGTGGGCAATAAGGGGTTTGTTTCACACAACTTTTGGGCGCTTGTTGGTATTGGGGGGAGGCCACCCGATGCCATTCATCAGGCGCCACGTAGTAGCGGGGTGAATAGTGAAACCACTCACATTGGGTGGGTAAAGGTCTAGTTTCAAAGGTTTCCAATATGAGTGTCAGCCGTTGGATCTGAAGGTGTCAGATCGTATGATGATCGGGAGTGTGATTTGATGGGGGGGTTAATGGAGGGGTCCGACGGGATATTAACTATGGGTTAGGACGGCTTAATGGCGTCGAGGATGATATGATTGGAGGAACATGTTATTAATTAATCACAGTTTGATTAATTAATCCTTTTTGGTTTGGCGGGGGGTTATGGTTGTTAATTAGTCGTGAATCAGCTAATTAATCCATTTAATTATTTACTATTATGGTTTATATTTCAAACCATGGGGCAAGATATTTAACATTTGGGATTTTAATTAAATATATGGGAAAGGAGTTTATTTTTTAGGAGTTAAATATAATAGAGGTTAAATTTAATATGAAACAGAAGTAGAAAAGCAAACTGCGCTAAGTATAATTTATTTGATATTTATTTATACATCCATATTTACACATCATAAATTAGGGTTAATGCTTTTTATGGGTTTTTATGTAAACAAATGGTGTTTCAAGTAAGGTTTATTACTTTCCCTAGGTAAACGGTAATTTCACCTTAGGAAAAGGGAGTTTTAGTTGAGTTGAATGTTTATGGAGGGAGGAAATGTTTGTAAGGGGGTTGTACTACTTACACGTTATGAGTTATTGGGCCGAGGGTCTGGTCCCTCCACAAGTCATAGAAATGCTCTGAGCCCCTTTAACATAAAGTTTTAGGCACTTTTATTTTTGCTTGTGGGGAATTAGTGAAAAGGTAAAATGAATGGGGGGAAATTAATAACTTGCTTTTGTAACTATTCCATGGTCATCCATACTTTAAATGACATGATTTTATCCAATAAATCACCATAATTCTGCAACCATCCAAGTACTTACCCATTTATTTATCCTACCATTCTTTCTACTCTTTATCAATGTGCACTTAAGCTGGCAAACCCTTATCAAAACTGTTCTTTCTCTTTTACAATAAAAATCTATCTAAATCAATCCTTATTACATCCAAAGACTCAAACTGAATTGTTGAGCTCCTTTTATTTACTCTACCTATCTACTTATATGCTAAGATTAAACAGTTTGGTCAGATTTTATTCTCTATCCCTAAGCATGAAATTCAAAACATGGAATAACCCAAATTAAACTATTTGGTTACCATGGATTGTGGCATGACAACAATTTGCGCACAATAATTATTGTACAAAAAGTAAAATAGTAGTGGCATTTGGACTTGCACACTTTCATGGTCTTTTATTTTCCTTGGGGCTCATACTTTTCATCTTTTTTGACCTTTTTAATTCTTTTAATTCTTTGATTTTTCTTTTAGGACATACCCTCTTTACATTTTTATTTTTATTTTTTATTTTTTTACAAATATGGAAAACATTTGCAGAAAGCAAAGGTATGTACATATTATAGATTTAATCTCATCCATTCATATATTATGACACCTATTGGTATAGGAACCTAATAGTGGCTCCACCTGGGGATGGCATTTCCTAGTGAAATGTCAAGAACTAGTAGATTAATAGCCTTCTAAATTTATGTAATTTTTCTTTTCAACTTCCCTTTTACCTTGTTGCTTTATTGATATTTATTGAGAGTACCACTTTTGAATCTTAGGGCCTTCTCTTCGAGCTTGAACTCCAAAATTTACCATCCAATCCAAACTAAACTTATACAAGTGATTAGTAGAATCAATTGTTGGGATCTATAGAGTGCTTAAGAATTCGACCATTGACTGGTCCTCCTTCTACTTTTGCACCATTTAATTCTTTAAGGAAATGGGCATTATTGCCTTTGAAAGCATAAATAATGTAAGTGCCTTTCTATAGGAACTCAAACTTCCCATGTTTCCCTTTATCTTCCCCTCCTGTGTCCCATTTTAAGACTTTATCTCACAGATAGAAATCTTCTGCATTGGTCCCCTTGTCAAATGCTTTCTAACCTTTCCTGCACAACTTGAGATCTGACCTAAAACTAAAAGGTGTCACAACCTTTGCACCAAATTAGTAAATCATCAAGACCTTAGGGACTTTTTCTTGGTCTCAAATATTTTATGATTTATTTCATAATCTACCAAAAATTGAATTAAATCAAACTAAAATGCTACCTACTCTATATTCTTGAAAATCACGCTAACTTAAATAATACGAAAATGCCAATGAAGCCAGTCAAGCAACTGCAGAAACAAATGAACTGCTTGACTCATTGTCAATAAGTTAGAAGCATAATTTGATCATGTACCCACATAATCAAAACTGTGATATATAAAGGTCACTGCTGATGTGTTTGGTCCTCATAGAGAAAACATGTTAAAGAACTTGAGCTAAGAAGAACCTCCATATAATCTGCTATAGGATCGAAGAAAACATAAAGTATGATAGTTTCTTCTGGGCCTTCAATGTCTAATTGATTAGATGTATTGTCAACACTAAACCCTGAAACTACTTCTTGAGTCTTGCTCTCAAAAGTGTAATCATCCTCAATTTGTAGATCAAAAGGCAGTACAATTTCCTCTTGGTTTGGACAAGGAAGATTTTGTAAGAATTCTTTAGGATCTCAAAAATTATATGATTGAATTTGAGAATGCAAAAGTTTAATTTCATTTTCATATTTTTCAGCAACTAAATTAAGAAGACATATTTTAGCTTCATGAGACTATTTTGTTGATTTGACAATTATAAACACAACCCTTTAAAAATCTTCATCAAGCTGAAATTTTGATAACTCATCCATGAATTAATTTAAAATTTCATAAAATGAAAGATTTTCCACAAACCTTGTCATCCTGTATCACTATTAATGCTTTGGAATATGGATTATTTTGTTGTGGAATTGCTCTGAAATTTGAAGCTCTGGATCATTGAAAAATGGAGTCTTGATTGGAAAACTTTCATCAAAAGAGTCAGAAGAATCATGCTCAAATGTGCAAGGAGAATTTATATTTACAATTTTCAAAAGAAAATAATTAAATACTAATCTAAGGTCTTCTTTAAAATACTGTATACATTGAAATAATTTCTTGATGAGAATGAACATAATGTATTGAATAACAATCCAAGTGAAAAGCCTGATCTTTTCACATAGTTCTTTCAAGTTCATTCCTACAGTGGAGTCTTCATCGTAGAATTGATTTTGGAGTTGCGAGGTGGATGATTTTAACCTTTGTGTGTCTAATCACTGTCCACCATCATAGATCAGATCTAAACCTGTAAAACAATTCTGAAGAAAATGCTAGCTCTCCCGGAAGCCAGATTTCAAGTTTTTTCTAATTATTTTGCTTTCTTATGAATTTTTTGAAATAAATTCTAATAACCCTTTAAGAGGCTTCAAAATAAAAATTTGAATTCATCAAAGGTTTACCAAAACTCAGGGTTTTGAATCCCTAGTATGGTCGTCACTATGTTATCACTCAGGTATTTTCCTTAGAAGTTGTTAGAGAAGGAATGGCCTGAGGTAACCACAAACCAATATTTTAGACTTGAGTTCTAGCCAACCTAAGTCTAGATAGGGCTCTCTCTTTATAGTTTAACTTTTTTTTAATATGATTCAGGCTAGTTCTTAACGTTCAGGGTTGTCTGTTTTGATTTGGTGGTGGAATTAAGAAAATAGATGGGAAGAGCCAGTATTTGGGTCATTGGGCTATGGAGTCAATCAAGAAAGGCTTCAGTGGATTTAGATCTATTACTGAGGTAAGAATCCATAGGGAAGTCTAACATAGCAAGCGTCAATATGCAAGTTTAAATGGATTAGGGTTCTAATCAGGGCTAAGGGCAATGAATAATCCTTAACAGGGATTAAGACGAGGAAGGGAAGGATGACCAGTAGCAAAGGGAAATGAAGAATCCTATATTATGGGCCAAAGGGGGGTAAACTACGGAAGTCAGGAGGAAATTAAGAATCTCCAGACCAAGGCATTTTAGAAGTAAACATAAATAAAGCAAATAGTTAAAATGGAGAGAACATAAGTTAATTTTGATGATATCATTCCTAGTTTGCCTTTAAGATTTTATAAAAAGCACATATGAATAATTCATCACATAAAGAGAATACAATATTTAAACATGAGAAAATGATACTTATTTGTTCCAGATGTGCATAAGAATTGACTGAAATGTCAACTTTATTTCATAATCAAGTAAACCAGTCCAGTCTTGAGTACAATAGCTACTTAGCTTCCACAAAATGTCTCAAGAAATGCTTTTTAATCCACCCAAAATACTTCAAATGAAGAAGTATTTATAGAAATTCTAAAGTGAAATATCTTGAAAAAGCATCAAGATTGGTTTACAAATATCTCAAACTGTTTTACAATAATAGAACTTAAATAAAGGACATTCAAAAGTAATGAAACTATTTAGCACTATGTTTATGGATTTATGGTGAGAAAGAAGTGAAATTACAAGTTGATAGCAACTCTTAAATGATGATGAGGCATCCGAGTCACTAACTGCATCCTTTCTTTGTGCATTCTGCTCCAACAATTTTGCAATATTAGGGTCCAATGAAACACTTGTATATCTCAATCAAAGCTAGATATGTAAAAATTAAAAGATATTATTGTATATTAGAATTATTTTGAGATAAACCTCTCTCCGTTTTCCAAAATTTAGTGCTAGCTGTTCACAATATTCTCTGCAAAAAGATGTCAAATAAAAGATTTTAAAAAAACTAGAAAATAGGCTACGAAGACATGAACTTATATCACTTTTGGTAATACCTATGTAGAACGTGAGATAATTTTTCGTATATTTTCCTTTTATGAACAAAAACCTCCTCCCGTTTTTCAAAATACATCTTGTATTGGTCACAATAGTTTCTGAAAAACTATGGCTTAAATAGGAAATTTTTGAAGAATGTACCATTTCTACTCTGATTTCATCTTTTAACCTTCAATTTATTTTAATTGTTTTTCACTTTTACTTTGGATAAACTTTATTGTTGTTGGTGAAAGTGTTTTAATCTCTATTTAACCCTTACTCCATCCATGTTTAATTTCACTGGTTACTTTTACCACTTTGTTTTTTCATCTGTCTTCACTTTGACATGAATTTGCATGCCCTGTAACTGTCTTCACTGCTTTTTACCTTCATGCTAGCTGATTTACTTGAGTTGGTCTTCAATACGAAACTCTTTAACCTTGATACAAATTGACTTTTCTTTACTGTGTCCTTTTACCTTCATTGTATATTTTAGGTTTCTTACTATCTATTTCAACAATAAATCATTTAATTTCATGTTTCCTCTGCTTGTCTTTTAATTGTATGTTTTATTTTCCATCTTTGTTTGAATAGACCTGATAACAATATTGGAGTAAACATGTCTTATGACTATTATTAAGACTGTTTATCCAAGGCTGCAGTCTTTTGGTCACCTGTAAAACAAAACAAACTGTTAGGAAAATGTTGGGTTGACAGGAAGGGTCATTAATGGATTTTTCGAGCTTTATATGTCTGTGGACTGAGTCCAAAATGATTTCAGGAGGTAAACCATGCTTGAGTTGGTTAGAAAATTCTTCAAGTGGAGCAAACGACTTTCATAAATTTACATAGTAGAATGGGCGAAGGGCACGAAAGCCTGGGTTCTTGGGGTTAGAACTTTAACGGGAAAACTTTTAAAATATGGCACGAATTGAACAGTAGATAGATTGTCACGTAGTGGGCGGGCGATTAGTAGTTTGTTTCTCATAGCTTTTGGGCACTTGGCAGTATTGGGGGGGAGGCTGCCTGATGCCATTCATCGGGTGCCACGTAGCGGCAGGGTGAATAGTGAAACCATTCATATCACGCAGCTAAAGTTCGGCTTTCAGAGGTTGCTTGATATGAACGTCGCCGATTGGATCTGAAGGGGTCAGATCGTACGGTGATCGGGAGTGTTATTTGATCGGTGGGTTAATGGAGGGGTCCGATGGGATATTAACTGCGGGTTAGGAAAACTTAATGATGTTGGGGGTGATATTATTGGAGGAACGAATTATTAATTAATCATTGTTTAATTAATTAATCCGTTTTGGTTTGGCAAGTGGTTATGGCTCTTAATTAGTCGTGGATCGACTAATTAATCCATTTAATTATTTACTATTATGGTTTATATTTCAAACCATGGGGCGGGATATTAACATTTTGGATTTTAATTAAGCATACGGAAAGGGCGTTTGTTTTTCGGGAGTTAAATATAATAAAAGTTAAAGTTAATATGAAACAAAAGCAGAAAAACAATTTGTGCTAAGTATAATGTATTTGATATTTACTTATGCATCCATATTTACACATCATAACTTAGGCTTAATGCTTTTTGTGGGTTTTTATGTAAACAAAAGGGGCTTTAGGTAAGGTTTATTACTTTCCCTAGGTAAATGGTAATTTCACCTTAGGAAAGGGGATTTTAGGTGAGATGAATGCTTATGAAGGGAGTAAATGTTCGTGAGGGGTTTATAGTACTTAAACCTTATAAGTTATTGTGCTGAGGGTTTAGTCCCTCCAGAAGTCAGAGAAATGCTCTAAGCCCCTTTAACATAAAGTTTTAGGCACTTTGACTTTTGCTTGTGGGGAATTAGTGAAAAAGTAAAATGAATGGGGGGAAATTAATCACTTGATTTTGTAATTGTTCCATGGTCATCCATACTTTAAATGACACGATTTTATTCAATAAATCAGCATAATTCTGCAACCATCCAACTACTTACCCATCTACTTATCCTACCATTTTCTCTACTCTTTATTTTAGGGTGCACTTAAGCTGGCAAACCCTTATCAAAAATTTTCTTTTCTTTTTACAATAGAAATCTATCTAAATCTATCCTTATTACATCCAAGGGCTCATATTGAATTGTTGATCTCCTTTTATTTACTATTCCTGTCTACTTATCTACCAAGATTAAACAGTTTGGTCATATTTTATTTTCTATCCCTAAGCATGAAATTCAAAACATGGAATAACCCAGATTAAACTATTTGGTTACCATGGATTGTGGCATAACAACAATTTGCACATAATCATTATTGTCCAAAAAGTAAAATAGCAGTGGGATTTGGTCTTACGCACTTTTCATGGTCTTCTACTTTCCTTGGGGTTTATATTTTTCATCTCTTTTGACCTTTTTCATTCTTTTTGTCCTTTGATTTTTCTTTTACGACATACCCTCTTTACATTTTTATATTTTTATTTTATTTTTTTACAAATATGGAAAACATTTGCATAAAAGAAAATGTATGTACATATTATAGTTTTAATCTCATATATTCATATACTATGACACCTATTGGTATAGGAACCTAACACATACCTTTAACTAACGCCTATGTATAAGTCCATTTGGTTCTTGTTTTCTTCAACCTATTAAAGGCATAAATTTGTAGTACCATAGATTTAACGATTTTGTTCTCTACAATACCGAGAGATTAATAGGTGAGCCAAAAGGGAACGAGGATGAGGAGGCTAACCCTTGGGTAATGTAAAACTCTTAGAAGAGATAAGGGGAGTGCAAGTTTGGTTAGAAGTAGTGGAATTCTGGAGACAACAGGATCCTAAAAGTGGAGATGTTAGTGAGGCTGAAGAGGAACCTAAGCAATAAGGGACAACACCTGTTGAAGAAGTTTCTAAGCTTAGGTTGTTGAGAGCACTGTTAGGATCAAGTTCAAGGCTAAAGCTTGAAATATACATTTATGATGGAAATTTGAAAGATGAGAATCTAATAGACTGAATTAGTGAGATGGAAAAGCATTTTGAGTATGAGTAAATTAGGGAGGACAAGGGAGTCAAGTTTGCAGTGATAGGTTGAAAGGTCATGCTGCACTATGGTGGTAAAATGTACAGGCTAATATAAGGAAGAAGGACAAACCATTGATCAAGAGTTGAGATAGAATGGTGGCAAAGATGAAGAATAAGTTCTTTCCTAAGTATTAGTAGCTAGCTCTCTATAAACAGATGAAAAATATTAAACAAAATATGATGATAGTGAGGGAAAACATTGAAGAGTTTTACAAGGTAAACTTGAGAGCAGGATATGTAAAAGATAGCCTAGGAAAGATGAAAAGGTATATCAATTCTTTGAGGTTTGATATCCAATATGAAATCAACATACTTTCTCTAAGGACAATCGAAGAAGAATACCAATGTTCCTTGAAGGAAGAAAAAAACATATCTTGGAAGCAAATCTCTGGTAGATGACATGGTTTTTCCAGAGGGAAAGGACAGTCAACAGGAAGAAGGAAGCTTCCAGCGCAAAATAATGATGAAGGAAACTCAAATCAGCAATGGAAGTCATAGAAAGAAGGTGGAAACAAAGGATCAAGACCTTATTAGAGATTTATACGTAGAGGAAGAGGTGGAGATATTGTCCACTGGTGTTACAGATGTAAAATTTGGGTCACTAATCTTTTGAATGTGTTGAGAATGAAAATGTAGGACAATGAGGTGCATACATATCTCAAATTGAAGCATCAGAGGCATTAATACTAGAGGTGGGGAATGTGCCAGACACTACAGAGGTGTTGATGACACACAAAGTCCTATTAAAACCATCAAAGGAGGTTTTTGAACTAGTTCAAAGAAAATCCTTATTCAAGACAATGTGTACGGGAAAAGGAAAATGTGGAAAAATGGTGATCGCAAATAGAAGTATGGACAATCTAGTCTCCCACAAAATGGTGGAAAAAATTGGTTTGAAAAATATTAATCGTCGCACACCTTATAAGGTATCATGGTTGCAAAAAGGACACGAATTGTTGGTGCATGAGGAAACTGAAGTTGAGTTTCAGATAAGTAGGTGTAAGGACAAGCTACTCTATGACATAATTCCAATGGATGCTTGTCACATTATTTTGGGTCGCCCGTGGAAATTTGATGGGCAAGTGAAACATGATGGAGAGAAAAATTATTATATGTTCGAAAAGGATGGCATCACACATACTCGTGTACCACTGAAGGAGGAAGGTATGATTGAAACAAGCAGCACAAAAGCATTGCTTCATTTTGGAAAGTAATTTGTGCAACAGATGGAATAAGAAGAGGTAAGCTATGCAATGGTTTGCAAGCCAAAGGTGTTACTTCTGCACACTCAAATTGCAGATTTACCTATTAAGTTTAAGGAGTTATTGCATGAGTTTCATGACATTGTAGTTGATTAATTTCTAAGTGATTTTCCACCCAAAATAATCACCAATCATCACATAGACTTGGTGCAGGGAGCAAGTCTTCCGAACAAGGTTACATATTGAATGACAGCCAAGGAGAATGAGGAAGTCAGGAAGCAAGTCCAAGAATTGTTTGACAAAGGACTAATAAGAGAAATTTTGGGTATGTGTGTTGTACCTATGGTACTAAGTCCAAAGCAGGGCTAAGAAAGGAGAATGTGCATTGACTCTAGAGAAATCAATAAGGTCACCATTCATTACAAATTTCTATTGTCACAAATGGATGAGATGATGGATTGCTTGTGTGTAGAAACTTACTTCTCAAATATTGACCAGAAAAGTGGTTATCTTCAAATTCGAATTAGAGAAGGACACAAGTGGAAGACAACTTTCAAGACAAATGATAGCTTGTATTAGTGGATGGTCATGCCTTTTGGCATGTCAAATGAACCTAGTAGCTTTATGTGGTTTATGAATGAAGTCTTGAAGGATTTCATTGGTAAGTTTGTCATTGTTTATTTGGATGACATTTTAACTTTTAGTTAAACCAAAGAAGAGAGCTTGACATATTTGAAGTATGTTTTAGAAATATTTCAACAAGAAAAGTTATTGATTAACATGAAGAAGTGTACTTTTATGAAGAGTGGGCTTGTATACCTAGGTTTTTTCCATTTCTAAGGATGGATTGAAAATTGATCTGGAGAAGATAGAGAAAATTATACACTATCTCTCACCTAAAAACATTTTTTAGCTGAGAATTTTTCATGTCTTAGCCAACTTGTAAAGGAAGTTTATTATGAATTTCAGTGGTATTTGTGCACCTACCATTCACACCATCAATAAGGATAGGAATCCATTTTATTGGACAACAAAAACAAAAAAATAAATTAAATTATTGAAGAAGAAGATCACTGAGAAGCCGGTGTTGAAGTTTCTAGACTTCGATCATCGCTTTGAAATAAGATGTGATGCTTGTGGGACAACCATTGGAGCTGTACTAATTGATGAAGATAAGCTGATTGAATATTTCAACGAGAACTTAAATGATTCAAAATAGAAATAATCTTCCTACGACAAAGAATTTTATACAGTGGTTCAAGCTTTGAAGCATTGGAGGCATTACTTGATGCCTAAGGAGTTTATGTTATGTACATGGATATGTTTTCCTTACAATAAATTATGTGACAACATAGGTCGAATCATAAACATGCAAAGTGGGCGGACTTTGTTATGAAACCAGCTCAAGAAAATATAGAAAAGATAGATCAACGCCTTATAATTCAGCCTCTTCGAGGGGGCAACCTCCTTTACATTACATAAATGAACAATTCTTGGATGATTCAAATGAAAAAAC